>VMBQ01003264.1:93017-105714 GCA_007657795.1 Dreissena rostriformis
TGTCACGTAGTCGCTTATTGTTCGTTTTCACGTCATGCGCATATTGCCATAATGACGAGATTCGCATCAATTACATTTTGCTACATTGCGAATAGGGCAAGTCCGTCCCTTTCCAATAATATTAATTACTCCGTATAAGGTGAAACGAAATATTCAACAACAACGCCATATACGAATTCTAGTCCAATTTAATATCTATCATAGTTCATATTTCAGTCATACAATTACATTCTGATAACTACATGATTGGATCTTTACCGATCCGTTCGCCTCGAAATCTGTATCAAGTGTGTTTTTCCATCTGTTCACCTCTAGATCTAAATGCTAACTGATTATTTTCCTCCAACATTTGCCCCGTGAAACTCAGTTATGAATTCTATTGGTCAGTGTTCTATAGTGCTTTTTGCTGGTTGGCTAGATTACTTAAGATAATGAATCAATGAAGCCCTGGGAACAGGATAAACAGACTACCCAAATATTTACAAGCTTTATCAAACCTTTTGATGAGAGATTTTACAGTATAAACACTTTTGCTTGACCAATACAAACATACCCGGCCTTGTGTCAACTATACTATTCGTTAATCTCTCCCTCATCGATAAGCTTATTTGTACATATCTGCACTTTGTGACTGTCATGTTTACTGCTATTGATAAACTGACCCGCATTTTGAACCAGTTTCTACATGAAAGAAATCAACCCAAATATTTTAAACACTTATGAACATTATGTTATATATGGATACATAATTAATTAATTTATTAATCTCTATGGGTTTGTTACGTTACAATTAGTGTGGTATAAATTAGCCCATTACAGTATAATTGGAAAGTTTTAAATTCAAATGCTAACTTTTACTGGATAGAGTAGTGTATACGAAACATTTTTGTTAAATGCGGCAGTCTCATGATTTTCCGAATTGCAACCCGCTCATTCAAAGCATGAAACAAAAACTGTCAGATCTGTTAATTAATGAATGGTACTCAGATATACATTATTCTAGTAAATGCAGTAATTATATATTGATTTAAGACACATTTGAGTTCGAATCCTACCTTGTTAAAAATCCAGATGAATTCATTATACAAATTCGTACAAGAAATAACAGGTTACCTGTCGAAACTAGAAGTTGGCATGGAATAGAATCGAACAAAAGACTGTGTAATTTATGAAACTCCAATAATCACATTATCGATGAATTCCATTATTTACTTTAATGCAATGCACTTAACGATTTAAGAAAACGTTTTATTGATACAAAATATTACAAGAGACCTATTACTATTAAATTTAAATCGTTAATGAACATCGATTATCATACTAACAGTACTTCCAGGAAACTATGTATGTTTGTTATGTAAATATTGAAACCGTTTTAATGTATAACATGTTTTTCGTGTTGTTTTTCAATACATTTAAATATTGTAAGTTGTTTCCGCCCCCCCCCCCCACTATGCTCACATGTCTAAATGTTGTTCGTGTGTGTTGCTTAACTTCTAAATATTCTTTCCCTTTAAATGATTTGTTTAAGTTTAGTTTATAATATGTGGCCCCTTCAACTATGTTTTACCAATGTATCTTTGTGCAACTTTTGCTCATACTGTCATGTTATGCATGAACTGAGATTGAAATAAATAAACTTAAAACTTGAAACTTGAAACTACACGAGGACCTTTCGAAAATATTTTTGAAACACTTGCAGGCCAAGCCTCGAAGACTGTTTTTTAAGCTTAACTCATTCTTAGTAAATTTTCCAACAATGTCAATACGTACCAAATTAGAGTTGTTTGATTAGCTTGGTTTACCAATTTTAAATTATGGGTAAGACATGTAGATCTTAACTGAGTCAATGGCAATTGCAAAAGTCCACTTAAATTTTTGCAAACAACTACTAGGTGTGAAATTTAAAACACAGAGTAATTGTGTATTCGAGGAACTTGAAAAAACATCCTTAAAAACTAAAAGAGCGATTAATGTAAATATTTTAATGTAATGTATTGATTGAAAATTATGCATTAAGAAGATCACAAGTGTGTCAAGAGCATTTATAACCACAAGTGTGAGAATTTAAAAAATAAACCAAATACGCATTCTTGGGCAAAATCTGTTTGTAATCTGTTGTAGGCCCTAGGCGTACATTATGCATGGCTAAACCAATTTTTAGGTGATTAAAGGGTTTTAATACTTGGTAAAGTCTAGATTAAACGATACATTTTTACAACATTGGATGTCAGAACGTAATAATTTGTCAAGAACAACAAGTTACTGTCAGTTTTGTAAATTTGAATTGCAACCTTACTTAAAACATGTCAGTATGAATAAGTTTAGATTTGATCTTTGTAGATTAAGGGTTTTATCGCATAGATTAGAAATTGATGCCGGCCGATGACATAAATCTAAATCTATGCCTTTTCAAGAGAGAAAATTTCAATATTGCAATTTTCTTGAGGATAAATACCGTTTGTTATTAGAATGTTTCTTTTAGGATGATATAAGAAAATTGAATATAAATAAATATATCTAGAAAAGACCAAACATGATAAAATGTGTTGATTTAATGCAATCTGATAATACAAGTACCAACAGCAACTTAGCCATGTTTGTAAATAAAGCGTTTATTGAAAAAAACCTGTATACATGTTAATATGATTAATTGTGTTTAATTTATTACTCAAACTTGACTTCTTGCTCTCTTGTTGATTCGTCTTTGTTGTTTTTATTTTATAACTATAACATTGTTGTTGTTACTGTTGTTGTTAAACAAGATTTGTCATGCTGTAATGAAATTGTCCAGGACCTTTTTATGTATTTATACTTATTTAACAACTTATGTAATTTACTAATTACCACATTTCATGCCTTTATATATGTTACTATGTTTTGTAACATGTGTACTCATGGGCTTTATATCTATTGTTTATTAAATAAACCTAAACCATCTTCACAAATAGGGAAGGTAGATCGGCCAAAACGCTTTTGTATGTTCTTCACACTTCGTTTTTACTTTACCCGAGTTATTTATCTTTTTAGTAATGAAATTTAATGACATAAAAAATATTCAAGATCTCTTTGTAAAATATTTTGCTTGATGTATAGAAGTCATAATGTGCGAATATGATTAAATGAAGAAGAAAACTGATTGAAAATTGACATGTCGGTGGGCCGCAAAAATGGCAAACACTACTTTAAGCCTTAAGAGCATATTCTAAAGTATTTGTGTCTGACTTATACGATAGTGAATGTTTAACATTTTTTTTATAGCTTCGTGTGCCTTTAATTTGAGTGTAGTCCGCGTAAAATCGCCGTTCAATATAGTTTTGGCCATATACCACATGCTTCAAACACACAACGAACAATATTGTGTGATAGCACGCTAAAACATTACATCGAACGGGAATATATTATCACAGCAAGCACACTCATGCTGAGTAAATAATGATATCAAATACACGTTCATTTAGTTGTTTACATCTTAGCCCTATACACCAGATGTATATGTAAATAAACTGTTATTATGAATATGTATACAGCGACATACATAAAGCATTTTTATCATAACCGCGTTCAAACGACGACATAGTGTCTGTTCACGGCTAGTGTAAACTCAGTACAATACTATGCATGATAACCTCTCCGGTATGCGTCGTTTAGCAACCAAAAACTCTGTGTCGTAATAACACATATTCTAGTGTTGGAGACATTTGTTTCGGGGCCCGTCTACGAAATTCAAAAGCCCATTCGAATATCTAATATACGTTCAGGAAGCGTTTAGTGTTGTTAATAAGAAATGTTTCATACACAATTAAGAAATACAATAGCATTAGCTGTTTGATTGTGATTTCTTGCTCCTACATCTAAATCCTGGGATAGTTTTCCGTAAGAATTTGATTTAAAATGTCTTGATATAACAGATTGCACGTTTACACATAATGCCCTGTAATGATATTTTGTACTATAATCGATCGCGCATTAACATCACATTCTCTGTTTACCTTAGTTCCTTGTTGTCGACTGCAGAAATATATTTATGTAAATTGATTTTAACCAGAACGACAATGATTTATGTTAGTTTGCATTTGATGTAGAGTGCTCTGATTTGTGTTTTAAAAGTCAACACAACTTTAAAATTGCACATTTATTTAATAATAAATGCACTACCTTCAGCAATTGTCGTTCGTAGCTTTCTACACACAACGTAGTCCGAAATGATTAATTGTTTTACAAGTGTTATATTAAATACCGTTCTAAATCAACATTCGGTCAACGTTTATATACGCGTTTGTAAAACTTATCGACTTCCTAAAGATATGTTACGCACACAGAGTTATTCTCCATATCAAAATGAAGTCTTATAATGCACTAATGTCGGTTGTCAAACAAAACCGGATTCATACAGTCTTAACTGACACAAACCAATTCCACATTCGGGCATTAGTGCAAAAGTACGGAAGCAGCCGTATAGGGCAATTTTGAGTAGTAAGTCGAATGTAAAAAATAACAGTATTATAACCTACTTTCTCACGAGGCAATCGCTATTTCGTATTTCCTTCCGGATAGTGAAGAATAAGAACAAACGTGAATTCTTGAAGTTAGAAGTTAGATTAAATATTGCTTAATTAACATATTGCGTAAACAACATTTGAAAATGATATCATACACCATTTTGCAAGTTTTCTTTTACAAATCAATTCAATGTGAATGTACCAGAGTGATGAGCATACTTACAATGGTTTCTACTTAAGATGGGCTGTTGGGCCCAATGCAAACGAATTAAAACGAAATTGAATTAATTGATTTTTAAAACCACTGCATGCTATTTCTTTTTTTAAATACATCTGTGTTTAATAATAAGTATAGTATACCAGAATGGGACAATGGCAATAAGGAAGACTTCTTTATTAACTCAAGACTCGAAATGTTTTTGTTATTTTAGTTTCATGACATAATGTCATACCATGTCGTACAAATGCCCAGCCTGACAAGTGTGATACCTATACTGATCTCGCACTGGCCACAGCATTGTTTTAGCTCAATAAATTACGTTTGATACTTAATGCTCACATCTTTAAAATTAAATACAAGTATGCCATATACTCGGTATCCTAAATAATTAATTTATAGATTGATGTATATGACAGTTATAACTATGTAGTGAAAAAGTATTTGTAAACTTTGATAAAGCCCGTTTGGGCGAAATACTAGAATAAAAGAGTGTTTTAATATTTAAATATCAATTGATAATTAATATAGTGTACATAATCTAATAATTTTATCAGTTTAATAAGAAATAAATTATTTGGCGTTCAATCATGAATTACCTTATTTTGCAATGTCATGTTTATCTAAATTCGACATTCGAAGTTAGTATGTATTTGAAATATAGAATATTTATCCCTATAAAACAGTAGACATACCTCAAAATTATGTTGATTTATAGCTACACTCTATAAATTATTTAAATGTGCATTCACCAATAATATTTAAGTGGTGCAATTCATAATACAGATCTTATTTTTAAATATTTGTTTAAATCGATTAAATATGTATTGATGCAACAACGCATTAAAAATAAATCGATTCTCCACGTGGTTTACATTCAAGCATTAACAATTTGAAATATATAAATTGATTGTGTTGTCCTTTTTGGCGTAGATTTCTAACACAGGTTTTGACGCATATAACTATCCAAAAAGAAAATTTCCCGCCACTAGGTCCGCATGAATAAATTCTTACTCTGTATTTACTAATTGGAAAAATATAGGGTTACAGCATTGCGTTTCGCAACGTTAAACTGCAACATGTTTAGCGTTAAACTATTTTATCTAATATAGAAAGGTTTCTCGGATACCACAGTTATACACTTAGTTTTAAAAATGTATTCATTTTAATTTTGAGTGTGTTCCTTTTAATGTTTTTTTTTGCACATTGTAAGTACCAGAGAGTGTATTAAACTTACAGGATGTGTAATGATATCTAACTTATTACCATATTATAGTATGTGCACTAGCTTATATTAGATCATAAAATAAGTGTTGTTACCTATTGTTCCATACCCTTAACCCAATCAAACGCATTATATTGTATTTTTATAATTGATGTTTGAACATTTAATGTACGGAGTCTTACATAAGTCAGTGCTCCAGAAGCACAAGCGTACACTCTTAACGCGATATAGGGGGTCAGTGCGCGGTCAGCGTGTCCGGAAATCGTTCTTACAACGCTGTGACATATGCTTAGGCGATACAATAAATATCGTTTGGCGTATGCTAATATATTCAAGCGCAATATAGTACATCATTTTAATAAGATATGTGAACTTTACATGATTCTAAATGTGTAGTTTGCATAATCACAATTATTCACGATACTATAAATACAGTCTACTTTCGTTATCTCGACATCGCATATCTCGAGTTTCTCGATATGTCGAGGTAAGCTCAATGTCCCAACTTTTTTTCTTCTTTATCTATATTAATAAAAATCGCATATCTCGAGTTTTGTTATCTCGACTTATTCGATATCTCGACATAAAAATTTGTCCCGAGTCCCGATTTTACATGTTTTTACTGTGGTTTATCTCGAAGTGCGAATTACTGTCCCAGTGTCGGTAAAGGTGTGAAAAAACATCTTTGATACTTCACCGTCCCGCTTCGCCCGGCTGATCCCGATACTGTGCGGTAGATAATTGATCCGTTAATTGCATCAATGACCTCACATGTGTAATGCCGTTAGCTATCAACACTTGAGTAAGGCCTGTCACTTAAACTTCAATTAAATGCAGGACATTACTGAATTTTTCAAGCCTGTGTCTAGATCTGGGGATGTTGAGTGAAGTGTTCGGCTAGTGTTGTGTGCAGTGCAAGTTGAAACAGTTTGGATTTAAATGATCGCCCATGTCTATGCGCTGCTCTGTTATTGCATGACAACTGGTCGGAATGCCAATAAAGATGATACAGATAAGACTCAGAATGGATTTTTATTTTTATTTTTTCCTGTACTAATAATCGATTAAACTTTGCATTTCAAACTACAAAACGTACATGTACAGTTCAGTATTTTTTAACATCAAAGAATCGTGCCACACGGTGACGGCTTTAGTTAGACCACTTAGCAGGTATTCAGATGTTAAAAACAAGATAAATTTTCGTCACATTTTTTCTTTGAAAACGCTTAATCGGATATCTCGAACTCTCGTTGTCTCGACATGTTTTTCTTGTTCCAGCCGACTTCGAGATAACGAGAGTAGACTGTAATTCACATACACGATTCACATAGTTGTTTACGGCAAACCACTCCAACACGTCTGTATCAAAAACGAGCGCTTATAATTGTTTTTAATATGTATGGATGATTCACGTTTTGCCGGTAACCCGATGCTTTAATTGCATTCTACACATTCTAGTTTTTGTGCGTTTTAGGTATACATAAATTATCATAAATATATAATATTGAGAAATTCATCGAATATCAGCGCCCCGTATAGATATTTGTGTGATTCAGCTTACAATTATAAAGAAAAACACATCCGCGACAAAAGTTACCACGATTCTCTTTGATCTCCTTGATTTAAATATTTCAATATCGTTCACCAATAAAAACCATCAAAAACGCCGTTCTTCTCTGTTAACCCGTTAAAGATATACAAAAAAAATAAGCGACACTCACTGTTCAAACGTTGGATTTATTAACGCTTACAAATAATTCTATAAACGGATGTTATTTAAATGTCCAAACAGTTTTAGCGTACGCATTCATCCTGTATCGCAAATATTCAGGCGTGTTGAAATTCCAAAATCTAAATTTGAATTTACTGGCGTGTTAATATATTATAAATTGCATTATTAATGATATACCGTAAAGGAGATAAAACAATATTAATAGGTTTCTATGATGCCTTAAACTGTACAAGCTGAGTACGAAAACTCATCTATATTGTTGCATACAATTTATGTAAGTAATGCGGTTGTATAAACAATTTCAGCATAACGTGTGTATTGCTTTCGAGCTACCAAATATATAACACGCGAACATTATAATGCCCAAATCTGTGTATTGTTGCCTTTTTTTGCAGGGAATCATAATTTAATGAACATCATATTTTTTGTGTGCTAGGTATTAACCGGTGCTCGCCCATTTTAATAGATGTTAAGTGTCGACAGTGTTCTCTACTCTAAAAAAAAACTGAAAATGGTAGGTGTCTTGTTTTCATTTTTTCCGTCGGTAGGGTAGTTGTCTTAATCTTGCGTTGTGGTGAAGGATTTAAAAATAAATTGATACAAATATAAACCTTTATGAGAATATTTGTCTCTCAAAATACCAGATGGCATCTGTCAAGGTCAATGTATGAGGCTTGTTTCAATGAATAACTTATTAAATATAATATGTATACTTGTAATACTCTTCTCCATACCTTTTAAATCCTTGATAGGATTATAATAATAGAGATACTTATTTCACAGGAATAGAAATTGTTTTGCGCTCATTCCCCTTACGTTTCAGAAGAGTCGCTTACATGAAAACATCTAAACGTTATTTCTCAAAAAAATAATGGAGTAAAAGCCTGATTACCGAAGATCAAATGCATGGAAATGACACTATGAAATTTTAATGTGATCGCTTTCTTCATATACAAATTAAATGTTTTTATATCCTAGTTTATTGATGAATAAATTAATGCGTTTACTTGAAAGGAATTCAATCATCAGATAGCATGCACGTTTAGTACCAATTTCATTTAACACAAATCCAAACATCCACTCAGTTACTCGTCGCTGTGAGGCGAATATTTGAGAAGCATGAGACCTTAGATTATTTGAATTAGGATTGTTATGTTCTTTTAAAACACACGGCGCCTTAAATACATCGACGAACAATGTTTAGTCGAGTACAATATAAGTGCATTTAAATAACATGAAATTTCAGCTTTCACCTAATTAGCACTCCTATTCGAGAAAGTCGTGTACTTCATGCCCAAATTGCTTTCATTTATAAATGTACGTGCACAAGCATTTGTTCGACCATGAAGGATAAACTCAAACAATTAAAAATACACACAGTGATTCATATATGAATCAATCACATTTTATTTATTAACGTGTTTCCAAATGTCACTACAATCAAGTGGCGGGTTATGGTTATGGCATACATTTCGGACAGGAATTAAATAGACAAGAGTTGTCATTGCAAACAAACTGCAACTATCCTATTTTGTTTAAGATATAATACTTGTAAGGTTTTAGGCATAAACAACCAGGGAAGGATAACTCATATTTAATTGACTCATGCACACAATGGCAACATATCCACTAGTACGTTTAACTGATGTATGTCATGTGTTGCTGTTGTTCTTGTTTTAAATGACTTTGAACATGAACCAATAACTGTTTTATATTTTTGTGACGTAAATGTACACAATTATTTAGATGAAGCGGTTAAAATGAATACTCATAATATATATATAGCCTCCACTCAAGAACTGAACACACTGCACACAAATTTCCTCCTTTAATGTTATAATCAGCATGTAATGCTAGTTCATATAATGATGTTTTTTTATTTTGCCAATATGAACAATGTACGAATATCAATGACGATGGTATCAGAGAGACACAATTTGATGATTACGTTCATTGTACAATAAGCTCATGATTGGCTGTCAGCATTATTAAGCTTTTGAATGTTATATCAACAATAATACTTTAGATGAAATTTCAACCAAAACCATATTTCTATCGAATGTTCTATCGGCATGGCGTAAAGTAACTCATAATTTAGAAACCAAGATAAACAGTAAAACCATTTTATGGAACAATAAAGACATAACTACTAACAATAAAACGTTTTTCTATAAACATTGGTTTGAACGAAACATAAAATATGTAGATCAATTGTACGACTACAGAATAAACGACTTCTATTCTTTTGATAATTTATGCTACATATTCGGAATACCTACAAGTAATTTCCTGATGTACTACACATTGATAAAAAGTATACCCATACATATTAAAACTGTTACCAATACAAATAACACTCCATGTACTCAAAAAACATTCGTAGAAAACATAATTGCAAAACAAAACAAAACGAACAAAATATTTTACACACTTCAAATTAAAACCCCAGCCGAAACCTCTAAAGCTCAAACTAAATGGCAAAACCTTCTTGGAGAAAAAGAATTTAATTGGAAACAAATATTTGTCATGCCATATAAATCAACTACTGATAGCACACTGAGAAATTTTCAATATAAATACATCCAGAGAATCATAGCTACAAATAAATATCTTTTTAAATGCAACCTATCCAACACAAATCTATGTGATATGTGTAGTGAACATATTGAAACAATAGAACACCTGTTCTGGGAGTGTAAACATATTCAAACTTTATGGAATCAATTGACAACTTTTCTAGAAAAACAACAATTAAATGTTAAACTATCTCTCTTAGACATCAGTTTAGGGGTAAATACCTTCAAAATACAAGAGATTAGTAACGCTGTGAATTACATTATTATATTAATGAAATATTTCATATTCAGCATGAAATATAGAAAACAAACACCTACAATGAACTGTTTTATAAATTATTTAAAACTGAAGATTCAAATTGAAAAAGAAATAGCCCTCAACAATGATACACTTCATATATTTGAACAAAAATGGAGACACATTAAATTTTCATAACAAGTCCAGTTTGCTTTCTACCCACTTTATGCAATTCATCTTTATTCATAATTATTTTGTTGCTTATTTTTTTTGTGAGACACCTATCACAAACAACCAAAGACAAAATACATATTAACTTTTTTTTTTAATCCAAAAGTAACCACAAGGTCAAAAAAGTATATATTAGCATATCTTGTATAACATGTTTGAACATTATTGCAGCTACATGGTATCACTCTGTTTTATGATCATATACATGTATACATTGTATGTCTTATATTGAATAAAAAAAAAATATTAAGCTTTTGTTGTTTATGGCAATTACACACTATATAATGTCTGCATTTCTGATATATTTTAAACTTTACTTGTTATTGAATAACTGCGTAAAACGAGCATTGTATATTCTCAACAACTCTGGTGCTTTGCATTAATAAGTTAGTTTTTCTATAATGATGTACAAATACGTGTATTATGACCCGTGCATGTTTTGCGCGCTTCAGTAAGCGAGCAAAGAATCATGAAACCTATAATTTCAGTCAACTCTAACTCAGCATAGTTCTTTCATTCTTTACGCTAACAAGTTCAGACTTATTTAAATTGCTTCCAATATCTTATGTACAAAACCTAGAGGACATTGGGACACAATCGTCCATAATGATTATAATGTTATGCTGATTAAACTCTAAGTGATTGTATTTAGAAAGCGTTCAGTGCTGTGCACAAGGAATGCGTAATACAACATTTAGGAAATGAATCGAATTACCTGTTTGACTGTGATTTTTTTGCTATTGTATCAAAATCTTGAGAAAATCTCCGTACGAATTTCAAATGAAATTTCGTAATAGATTCGGTTGCATTTTGAAATCACAATTTCAGTTTCATCTAAATTTCTTCAAATACATAAATGTGCAAACCAGATATACATTTGTCAACACGTATGAACATGTCTGGCGCACATCTAACTCTAAAACGCATATCCTTCGTGGTGTCCAATACCTGAATTTATCTCACTTGAATCGTCTAACATGTGTAGCGATGATACATTAACTAAATCTATATCGGAACATATTTATATTGTTTTTGCCATATTTAAGTTCATGCGTATGTTAATTAAGTATAATAAATCACCTTAATCTCATAAACAATAAATTTAATGACTGTTTGATTATTTTGCATTAAAAAAAGTATTGTGTATTATATGGTTTTACTTACCAATTTTGTGATATTTGTTTCTTTTGTTTTAAAGCCCCGACGAATATCTAATATACGTTCATGAAGCATTAAGTGTTGTTCATAAGAAATGCTTCATACTCAATTAAGAAAAAATGGCATTACCTGTGTGAATGGGATTTTCTGGCACCTACATCGACATCCCGAGATATTCCTTAAGAATTTGAATTGAAATTTCGTAATATAACCGATTGCACTTTCACATCACATGCCCCGTAATGATATTTCGTAATATAATCGATCGCGCATTTATATCACATGCTCTGTTTACCTCAGATCCTGGTTGTCATCTGCGGGTTAAGTTAACTGCGCACATATTTATATGAATTTATTTCAACCAGAACGACGGTGAATAATGTTATAATTTTAGATTTAATGAAGATTGCTCTGATTTGTGTTTTAAAAGTCAACACAACCTTAAAGTTGCACATTTATTAATTTAATAATTGAACTACCTTCAACAAGTGTCGTTCCAACTTTTATACACGCAACGTAGTCCGAAAGGATTTTTTTTTAACAAATAGTATACTACAAAACTTTGCAAATGAACATTCAGTCGACGTTTATGTAAGCGTTTGTAAATTGTATCGACTACCGACAGATACGTCACGCAAACAGAGTTCTTCTTCAGATTAAAATGAAATCTAAATGTACACTACTGTCGGTTGTCAAACAAACCGGATTCATCCAATCTTAACTTACACAAAACCATTTCACATCCGGGCATTATTGCACAGCCGTATTCGGTCTTTTCGTAATGATGGGCAAACAAGAGTTGTCGTTCGTGCGGGACG
>VMBQ01003265.1:6651-122869 GCA_007657795.1 Dreissena rostriformis
AATCTTTAAAGCGGGACTGTACGATTTTTACATGTGTTAAATTTTAATATATTGATTAAATTATGTTACGATGACTCAAAATAGGCAATAAAAATTATACTTTGAAGACGAATTTCATAAAATGCAGCAAAGACAAGTTAGCGCTGGTTAAAGCCGATGCCGACACTTTTACTCGTATTTGTAAGGAAACAAAATTGTGTCTTTGTGTCGTATGAACGAATCTGCACTAAAACTAAATTTAGATTCACATCGTACATGCATGATATACATGCTGGCTTATTTGGCTTCCAGCCATTTAAGCTTTCAGATTTAAATATCTGGCTTATTTCGCATTTTTCGACACATGTTCTTCTTAACTTTTATTTAATTTATATTGAAATATATGTATACTAATTTTCAACACATTTAAAAAAAAATCATAAATATTTGACAAAATCGTACAGTCCCGCTTTAAGTGTTATGAATAGTAAATTATTAATGTTTTGAAAATTGTTTTCACATTAAGTATAATGCCCAGGTTTGCGAGAAGTTATTTGAAGTTAAACCCTAAATTTTCTCTAGTGTCATTTCAGGGATGTATAATACATTATTATACATCCCTGGTCATTTTAATATTCAGGGTTGCTCATGCGTTTGCATGAAGTTATTTAACCACGCTTTAAAGTAGTTTTGGACGTTTATTTCCTATTAAGATCGGTAAATCAACATACACTGGGGTCAGTTAGCAAACATCCCATTACAACCAATTTTTATGTAAACTTTAAAATTCATTTATCGTAAGACGGTAACGCGGTTTTATGTACGCCAATACCGTTTTATGTACGGTTATGTGGTATTATGTAAGATAACCAGAAGTGGGTATTCAGAATCAATCGACTTCCTTTGATATAATTGTATGTCGAATTGTGCAACATGATCTGTTCATATTCATGCGTTTTAAATAGTACCATAATTATTTACTAGTATAAAGCAACTCACTACAAAATTATTATTAGACTGATCCATCCAAATTTCTGAAATATAAGAAAGCACAGTTATTTTGTTGTTAAATGTTTCTCGTTTTTTTTTTGCATGTCTGATATTGTATGGGTACTAAATAATACAAGATGCCTGTTTTGTTGTTCAACTTCTCTAATAGTAATACGTCTAAGAGCATCATAAATAAGTGATCAATTTACAATGCTTAATTGTAATGCTTTTACACATTTAAGTGTATTATTAAATGTGTGATCTTTGACCTCAATGTGTGACCTGACCTTGCATATAGGGTAATGGGTCTTGCATGTGACTCAGACCCAGATGATTGCAAACACCTGTGGTAAGATGCATGGCTATGGCTCATATCATATGTTATTTGAGATACAGCTCAAGAAAGGAACAATCCTATATTTTCAAGTTAAGGCCATAACTCCGTGATTGACCAATGGTATGTGTCGCAATATGACGTGCATCATCCTCTTATCCATATATACACTCATACAAAGTTTCAATGAAATCAGCCCAAGTTGTGGCTCCAGACACAAAAGAGTCATTATTTTCAAGTCAAGAAGGGTAAATAACTACCAATGGATTGCGACGGCATTTCACGTACATCATCCTCTTATCCATATATACACTTATACCAAGTTTCAATGAAATCGATTAAAGAAGTTCCAAGATATGGCTCCGGAAACAAAAGTGTTCCGGACGGACGGAATGATGGATGGACGTACGGAAGGACGGACGGACTGAAGGACGGAAAGAAAACTCCAAAACTGTATCCCTTCGCCTTCGACGGAGGAAAATAAACAGTTCTTTTTCCTTTCTGGTTTTGAATGAGTATGTTGTATTTAACGTATAACATATAATAGACTATTAATTAAATCGATTTAGTAGTAAAGCTGACGAGATTTCAGCTAATATATTAATTAAAGTGATTTCTCTAAACAATGTCAATCTTCAACATCCCCTCCCTCAAATATTGGTAATATCAGCCTTCTCCACAGGATTTCGGATTTTTACGTTTTTTTTTTATTCTAACCGGTTAACAAACGTTCATATAAACATAAACCAGAATTAATATTCCTCTGCATTAGATTTTTTTTAAAGAGAAGTATGTTTTGTTTACCTTAATAATAATATGGAAATATCCACATTCAATTCAATTGTAGACTGTATGTATAGATCTTCTAGTGATAGATAGACTGCATCTAATTGAACGCCCAGTTTTCTCAGAACACCACACATATCAGCTCATTGCACCGCTATTGGAAACTAACCCTACATTTGAGCTCAACGCGATTTCTTGCAATACAAAAATATTGATATAAAGATAAACAAATTGGGCTTATGTACGGTGATAGGGCATATAGATTAATCATACGTATTCGATTTAAAGTTGATGGTTATGTTTAACTATCGCATCGACGTCCAGAAAGATAGTGAAACATATGCAAATCGTGGTTTACGTTTGAATACTTGAAACTGGAATTTAATCGCCTAGGGATTCAGAGCAAACTTAAACAATTATGACATTGCCCGTGACTTATTTTTTCAAGCCTGGATAACAGGTTGACAAAATCACAATTTACAATAAGAAAGCGATGAAAAAATATGAATCATTAACCATTATTTTGTTCCGCTCTTGGGGGAATTGCCGTTATATTGGCGATTCGACTGTAGATTCTATATGCCGGTAATCGCTTATAGAAGTGGGGCCGATGACGATTTGGCCAGAGCCTAGTTTGACACAAACTCTTAGCAGGGTTGTCGTACCATGCTTTCACTTACACTAATAATGAATGTAATGTAACCGTCGGGCAAAAGATTGATTTTGACATTGTAAATTTTATGTCAACACCGCCATAATGTAAACAAATTGTGTTCAATTGAGCAAATTTAAGTTTGAACACTTATGTTTTTTGAATGTAGATCGAGGTATGTTACATACATTTTTAATAAATTGACTTATTTTTGCTAAGAAAATTTGTATACAAATTTGTAGAACGGAGTTCAACAGACGCGTAGAGCGTTCGTATATTCATAATATTGTGAATAATGCAAAGTGAAAGTAGACTTTAAATGACTCATGCAACACACCGTCATGTGAGCTTGAGCTATAGTTTCATTTAGATTCAAGAACACATGATTTGTTTTGAAATGCTGATATAGAACTTATATTATAGCATACATATATGTGTTATCGTATAATAGTAATAATGACTCAACCGTCTTTAGGGTGATAAAAAACTGATATAAACGGTAAATACAGGGCATATGAATATTATAAATCATGCATACATTTGCCATGCCTATTTAGTATACAGGGTATAGTTAATATACGAGGGTGCTTGATCATTTTATGATTTGTGCAGTATAAATCATTGGAAAAAATCACATAAAGAGTTAGAGACTTTGAGAACATAGGTATGCTTTTAAATAGGAACTGAAATGATTTTCAATAAATTGTAATAAAACACACCAATGTGAATGTTTGTCGATCGAAATGATAAAGGTTTCAAACAGTGGTATGTATACTTTGCTTATATGTATTAAATGTATAAAACAATTGAAACACATGCTAAATTATTATAGCTAGAATTTAGCTTTAAAATAGGCTACATGTATGTGCAAAAAAAGAGATGGAAAAATGTCAAGGATTTTTTTATTTACCTTACAAAATAAAAAGGTGACTAGAAACAATTGACATGCCTATATCTGGGATGGTATTGGGTATATTGGTGTGTTCATATAAAACTTCATTTTCAGGCCTGTCATGATGCAACACTCCTGCATAGTGTTTTGTTTAAACCACTGTTTCCACCAGCATTTAAAACCATCTTCTTTTTTAAACTTTAAACTATATAAAAGGACTAAAATAATAATGTGCTCTGAATCAGCTGTTCTGACCCAAATACTGCAATCGTTTAATATGCGGAAAATCTGTCAAAACATATATCTGACCACTCAATTTTTTTCTAATTATTGTAAAATTCCGCAAAAAACAATACAAATCAATTTGTATGTCTCATAGAAACATGATGAAGCGATTTTTCTCGGGTCTGCCGGGAACCTTCTGATTGCTGGACGGCATTTTCTTAGATCTAACGGTGGCACTTTTCAGGGCCTGTATTCACCAACCCTTTCTTAGACTTAAGAGTAAAGAATAGACTGAGAACCCAGAAAAATAAGTCCTCGGTTTGAATATATACAGGCTTCCACTGGTGACTATCTTATTAACAAAATGTTCTACACGAAGAATGCTGTAGATAGAGGTTGTAAATACCAAGTTTGACTCAGAAGTAAAGCATTTTTTTTAATATTCCAATTTATAGAAATTCTTTTTTCTTAGACTTAAGTCTAAGACTTGTTTGGTGAATATGGGCCCAGGATCCTTTTTAAATATCCTTCAATCTTGCAGCAACATTCCCGCCGCTTGTAAGGCAAAGACTAATGTGGAGTTATGTCAAACTACAAGCATTCATCAGGCGGCCCTTTTTGATTGTGCAGTGGACAGTTGACTTGACTATTAACACGAGCTATCTTTCAACTAATTTCATTTGAACTATTGTAAAATCCTGCATATCCATCGCAGGAGTACCATCCGTTTGTCAGTCTTCTTGTTCACGATTTAAGTCATCATAAATCCTCCGAGGATCGAATGAGTTTTATGACCAAAGTAGGAAAAACAAATCGTGCAGCGTCTGCGAGACTTGGTTGCTGATACTTAACCCTGAAATGTTCACGTACTATTTGTGACACAGGCATTATCTACGGCACCTTGCTTGGTTGCTGATACTTAACCTTTAAATGTTCCCGTACTATTTGTGACACAGGCATTATCTACGGCACCTTGCTTGACATAGGCATTATCTGGGGCACCTTGCTTGGCATAGGTATTATCTACGGCACCTTGCTTGACATGGCATTATCTACGGTACCTTGCTTGATATAGGCATTATCTACGGCACCTTGCTTGAAATAGGCATTATCTATGGCACCTTGCTTGCCATAGGCATTATCTACGGCACCTTGGTTGACATAGGCATTATCTACGGCACCTTGCTTGACATAGGCATTATCTACGGCACCTTGCTTGACATAGGCATTATCTATGGCGCCTTGCTGGACATAGGCATTATCTACGGCACCTTGCTTGACATAGACATTATCTATGGCACCATGCTTGACCTAGGCATTATCTACAGCACCTTGCTTGACATCGGTATTATCTTTAGCACCTTGCTTGACATAGGCATTATCTATGGCACCTTGCTTGACATAGGTATTATTTACGGCACCTTGCTTGACATAGGTATTACTTACGGCACCTTGCATTATCTACGGCACCTTGCTTGACATAGCAATTTTCTACGGCACCTTGCTTGACAAAGGCATTATCTATAGCATCTTGCTTGACAAAGGCATTATCTACGGCACCTTGCTTGACATAGGTATTATCTATAGCATCTTGCTTGACAAAGGCATTATCAACGGCACCTTGCTTGACATAGGTATTATCTACGGCACCTTGCTTGACATAGGTATTATCTACGGCACCTTGCTTGACAAAGGCATTATTTATGGCACCATGCTTGACATAGGCATTATCTACGGCACCTTGCTTGACATCGGTATTATCTATAGCACCTTGCTTGACATAGGCATTATCTATGGTACCTTGCTTGACAAAGGCATTATCTACGACACCTTGCTTGACAAAGGCATTATCTACGGCACCTTGCTTGAAATATCTATTATCTATAGCATCTTGTTCTAATTGTGACCAACAAAATTATTCCAATTCCTCATTTACAAATAACATAGATTCACTTGTATCTGGAAACAGTTTCTCTGTCCTCGAAGATATGAACGGAGATAATATCACTAGTCATACAAGTCTCTCCGGAGGTTCCTCACCAAAAAGGAATAAAACATGTTACAACATCAAGCAAAGTCAGTCATTAAAATTTTTGAACATTAATTGTCAATCAATTGTCAACAAAAAACATAACTTATATGCTCTGATTGATGAACACAAACTTGACGTTATCGTGGGTACCGAGTCATGGTTGACTCAGGAACACTCAACTGCTGACATCTTCCCCCAGTCCATGGGCTACACACCTTTTAGAAGGGATAGATCCGGGTCCAAAGGTGGGGGTGTCTTTATTTTAGTCAAGCAAACATTAACTGCTACGGAACATCCTGAACTTTCATCAGATTGTGAAATACTATGGGTTAAATTAGAAATGTCCCAATGTAAACCAGTCTACATTGCTGCTTTTTATCGTCCGAGGGAGTCTGATGTTTATGGAGCAGAACAGCTTAGATTGTCCTTAGAAAAGACTAGATCACTGAAAGGTAACATCTGGGTGCTAGGTGATTTTAATTACCCACATTTTTCATGGGATGAAGATCATACCCCAAATATCAAAGCTGGCTGTGCGTACCCACAAATATATGAAGACTTTGTAAACCTTCTTGATGATTTTAATCTGGTTCAAATGGTCACAGACAGCACTAGATTAGATAACACACTTGACTTATTCTTAACATCAAACCATACACTCACAAATAGTATTCGTACTCTTCCTGGAATATCAGACCATGACATTGTAGAAATAAATTCTGATGTAAAAGCTAAAATAAATAAACAAAAACCAAGAAAAATACACCTATATAAAAAAGCAGATTGGTCAAACTTTAAAAGTTATGTTGAAAAGGAGAGTAATAGATTACTCAATGAATATAAAACTATGAGTGTTGAGGACATTTGGATCAGTTTTAAAAATCTCATCGAACAAGGTATATCTAAATTCATTCCAACAAAATTTATAAGAGAAAAAAGATCTTTGCCTTGGATAACCATAAAAATTAAAAGACTCATTAGAAAAAGAGACAAATTATTCAGACTGTCGAAACACGCTGGAATGCATCATTTGGCCAAAAAACACCTAGCCTTAAAACATTTAATAAGACAAGAAATCAAAACATCCTATACAAATTACTTGGAGAGTATCTTAGGCATTGATGACACCAACCCGGATCAAAGTTCTTTCTCAACAAAAAAACTATTTTCTCTAATCAAGAATGCACGAAAGGACAATCAAGGTATTGCACCTCTTTATGACAAATCCAGTGGTACACTGAAATATAGTAACACTGAAAAAGCAAACATTCTAAACCAACAATTTCAATCTGTCTTTACTTCACTGAACCCTCTATCTATTGGACAGTCTTGTCTTCATAAAATCAGAGACAAACTTTGTGATGCTGATCTCCCCTTTCATCTCAGAAGCAAGTACCCATCAATGCCTGAGATTTCTATCAGCCTAAACGGTATTCTCAAACTACTATCAAACCTCAAAACTGATAAAGCTGCTGGCCCTGACAACATTAAGCCGGTTGTGCTGNGTATTATCTATAGCATCTTGCTTGACAAAGGCATTATCTACGGCACCTTGCGTGACAAAGGTATTATCTATAGCATCTTGCTTGACAAAGGCATTATCTACAGCACCTTGCTAAACATAGACATTACCTACGGCTCCTTGCTTGACAAAGGTATTATCTATAGCATCTTGCTAGACAAAGGCATTATCTATGGCACCTTGCTTGACATAGGTATTATCTACGGCACTTTGCTTGACATAGGTATTATCTATAGCATCTTGCTTTACAAATGCATTATCTATGGCACCTTGCTTGACATAGGTATTATCTATAGCATCTTGTCAACCATTATCTATAGCATCTTGCTTGACAAAGGCATTATCTACGGCAACTTGCTTGACATAGGTATTACATTTCAGCTCAGTGGCGTAGCAGAGAAAGCATCAACATGTGTCTACACGGCATGAGTTATCTACCCATCCTACTGGTGGTGCTATCGACAGCTACGTTCATCAGTACTTACATAATCGCCATATACAATGGTGATGTATCAGCTGACTTTCCATACATAAGGTTGGTGCAATTTTCACACCAAAGCTTTTCTGTACACTGTACTGTTTTTGTAAAAATCCTCATTATTTTTCAAAGGACTGTCGGCTGTGTATTCAATGATTGCAGTGTCGTTCTTCGCTATCGTATCGCTAATTATTTCATTGTATCTGGTGGTGGGCAACAAAACCATTGAGTCATGTTCATTCATCTATTAATGTTGTTTGAGTGGTTATAGCCTTATCATTGTATCGGACTTATTGCCCCCGTTAACTGGGTGGCCACAAGTTTTATTTGGTTTATCATTCTTGTTTCAAGCAAGAATAAATATAGTATATCGTATGTACAGTATAATGACTTAAAGGGACTGTAAACCACGAATGACGAAAAAAGAAAAGTTCTAAAATACCGTATTTTTTTACAATTATTAGTTTAAATTGATTAAAATATCACGACTGGTATATAACATTACTTAAAAATAGTATTTATTTTTTATTTTTACTTTATTTTTTTTATTGTTACTGGGTATGTCCACCAGGTAACTAACTACCAGTTAACTATAAATAACGCAAGTAGATTGATCATCATCGTCACGTGGTAAACCCAGGAATGCAAATTGTGCATGCGTAGTGAATTGTATATATTTTATATATAAAATGATCAATCTACTTGCGTTATTTACAGTGTGAATATCGTTATGTCACCTATTTACGCAATGTACTTTCGATTTCACATCGCGAAATTTTATTACCGAATATACTGAAAAGGTGATTTTTTTTCAAGTAATGTAATATACCAGTCGTGATATTTTAATCAATAGAAACTAATAATTGTACAAAAATAAGGTATTTTAGATTTTTTTCTTTTTTCGTCATTCGTGGTTTACAGTCCCTTTAATACTATATACACATATTATACAGATAAGGTCAGGTAAATGTATTATAAAGCTGCACTTGTATTCCAAAAGATATGTATGCAGTATAATTTACCGTTTGCAATTTCTTATATACACTGCGATTCTTTTCAGTGACACCGGAACGAAACCTCCAGAGAGCTGCATTTTTGGACAGTTTCTAAACATAAGCGCTGCCATATGTGAGTTCTTTGTTTGGGCTTTGTATTGAATCTTTACATGGATTCATTCTCAAAAATTGTTGCAAACTCCCGTTTCTTCAGGTCATTTCAGTAATCCTGGTTGTAGCCCTCTTGCTAGTTGAGAAAATCGGAAGATTCTTCCATATGTTAAGGATTATATATGAAGACTAATATTTGTGTTGCTTACTAAGCTTGTTAATGCTAAACGGATTTTTTCAATTCGTTGTCTTAACGGCAATATCTGAAGCATCTTATAACACAGCAAGTAAATTTCACAAAGGTGGCATCTGCATGGATATACAAGTGCACTGCAATCGATTTCATTCTGATCAATTAGGAAATAATCACGTGCAAACCTTGGGAAATCTCGTATCGAATAATTCTCTTTAGATATTCCGTTGGCTCATGTTATTCAATGCTTTTAGATACGGCCTATGATTATTCATATTTGACAGGTTTTATTTCAACCCTAGTTCTTTACCAAAACTTATCTTATATAAAGGTATTTGCTTGTATATACATGGGATATGTTACACAACCATTAAGCTAATGTAATTTGCTAAATTGACAATATGCCTATGTAAATGCAGGTTTGTGCACTGTCTATGTGAGGTATAAGCTGGTAGAGTCTCTGTCAACGACGGCGGACGACCGGAAGCTGCGATGTCTGAACAAGTCGGGCTTGGTGCTGGGCATTTTCACGTCACTTGGTCTAAGCATTGTTGCTAATTTCCAGGTTAGTAAAAAATATGTTTAAACTGTAACGGTACAGAACTTGAACGAAGTGCATTGTAAGCTGTATAGGCGACCGGGTTGGATCAATTGTAAGAGCACTCACTCAGTTACCGAGGTCCCGGTTTCGAGTCCCGGACCGGCGGAAGACTTTTCACAGCCGGGAAGCAACTCCATATGTCATAGGGCGCCTGAGACCTGATACTATTTTTTAATTGATAAATACAGAAACGTTCGTTTCCTTGCTTGTGCACCATGGAACAGAACTGACAAATTAACAGGTAATTTAGCTTGCAGAATTTTAGTCTGTTGCGTTATTTGTGCCCGCTTTTCGGTCATTATAGTTTCGAATTTGACCATCAACTTTATGTAGGTTTGATAATTTTACCCTTAATATAGCTGTGTGGAACAATCGACGAGTACATATTTGTCGAGTAGATATTTTCAATCGGGTAGAGCTTTGAACAATCTTGGGTGAATATGCATGTGAATAATGCTTACCTCATGGTTGTATTATTTATCTATACGATTTACTGCAAACTCGTTATCAGGAGTTATTAACCTATATCTAATGGTAAATACACCTTATCCGGAACTCAGCTTATCTTTAGGTACACACACTTTTTTATGCCCCCGAAGGTGGGCATATATTGATCGCACTGTCCGTCTGTCTGTCCGTCTGAAATTCTGTCATACTTTGCGTTTAGGTTTACAAAAATGTGGAAAAAGGGGGCATATGTCATCCTATGGTGATAGCTCTTGTTATAATATTGGGTAACGTTTATATTTGAATATTGACAAAAGATTTGGTGTTACGTCAATTTTAATAACAGTACATAACCCCTTGATTTAAGTCGGGTTAAATTTATATCATACACAGTGATCTCCGAGTAACTTTTTTATGCCTCAGGAAACCCTCGTGGAGCCCGTGCATATCGCGGGGGCGGTGCTTGTGTTCGGGGTGGGCGTGGTCTACGCCGTCCTCCAGACGGGTCTTACCTACTACATGCACCCGGTCTACAACGGCCTCTATATGGCCCGGGTCAGGCTGACATTGACCTGTGTTTCACTGGTCGTTATGGTGTTGAGTATCCTTTTAATACAACCGTTTGACAATGGAATCGCCCCTTNTCCGATTTGCACCCATCCTTAAACAAAAAATATGTTGCGGGGATATCAATTCTACGAATTTGCTTGTTAGTTTCTATTTTGAACCAAGGGCTAGTTTATATTTTGTACCAAGGGCTAGTTTATATTTTGTACCAACGGCTAGCAGGCTAATAGATTTTTATTCTTGTTGTTAGTAGTGCACTTCTTCATAGTTTAATAAAAAAACATGGTTGACCTCTTTGAAACCTAAATCGGAAATGCTTAAAAAGCGTTTATTGATTCATTCTCGTTTGAGTATTGATTGTATTAAATGTAACATCAATGTAACAAACGATGTTCTAGTAAAGGATGAACTTCACACTACCTACTAAGTTTAATGAGTTTGTCATAAGTGCTGAGTATGATTTTACAATATTCAACATTTCATATAATGTTAAAATACGTAAGGAATTCACAAAACCTCGATTATACAGTTTAATGTACTTGTCGGGATGTTGTAATCGTGAAAATACACTGTACATTTAAACGTTTCCTTAACATATGGCCAGCATTTATATGCGCAGCCCTCTCGCGCAGAATTATGCCAAAAGACAAATTTCACTGGAAACCAGAAGAACCGGTAAGCAATACATGTGTGTGATTCGATAAAGCACATGATTTATATAAACTATTGAACTGTAAATAACTACATTAAAGTCGCGATATGTTATCTAGATATTTTACCGTTTATTTCATATATACCGCATCGGGTTCATTTAATATTTAAAATCGGTCTTGTGTCATTTTTAACGGCACTGAACAAAACCCTTTCCACACGGAAGAAAGACTAAATATCTAAACAACTTATTAAACAATGTATGTGTGAACATTAATAAAAATGGGTTGTAGAGAAAAAGAAAGTATTTACCAGCAAATAAGAATAATGTAAGGTGTATTTTGTGCAATCATCAGTAATATAGACGTATCCTCTGTTGTTTCGAAGTGCATTATTTTACTAGAATACACTGTTATGACTAGAAATTGTAATATTTGAAATATTTCGAGGTTGCTAGTTTATTTGAAGCGTATTTATCATCAAGAAAAACGTAGATTGTTTGCACGGACAAAACTTTATTTATTGATATACACCGTTTCATTTTATTGAACAGGGGTACGTGACACATATTGTGAGCACTGTCGGAGAATGGATAACAGCCGTGACGTTCCTACTCTACTTTCTGACCTTTGTTCGAGATTTCACGAAGATTAAGATCGAGGTCAAGTCCTTTGTCGGCGTCCGCCATCTTGACGACCCTGTGTACCCCAATGAACAGACCAGGCTGCTAGCTTGAGAGGGCGCCATCTTTTTAAGTTTTTGAAATCTAGAGTCAGGTAGACTGAATTGCGTTTTGCCATGATGAGGTTTAGTAAGAATAAGCTGTAGGTTCCCGTATCATAATAATATTATACGTAATATCAAGGCTCTGAATCCCGTGATATCTGTTTTGCTATGTGTTGCTTTTTGTTCGTGTCGATGTACATATCTTGGAATTATTGTTATCACAAGTATTATTTACAACAATCGTTTTGTAAAAATATGTGTATTTGCACGTTGTTTTGTAATATAAAGATCAAGGCTGAAAAGTCATGGATTTGTAGAATTTTGAATTTGTCAGCGTGTAGGGCATTATACTGACGTAGTGATTGTCCGTCGTTTTTTGGAAGTTAAATCTGTTCCTTAATAACCTTTATTACAGTTGTGTTTTTATTGATTCGAAACCTTTTGTCTAGTCATCACAACTGGTATTTTGTTTGTGTTTAGTTCCCTTTACTGCTTTCGTAGATGTTATAGATAAAAAGAAAATGTTGCTTCGTATAAAACTCGTTAATTCGTTCATGAGGAAAAGACACTGATCAAACATTTAGTGATTGATTGAATTGTAATTATGTAGTTTTAAGTGGACAAAACTCTATCTTGCTGTTTGTTTTTACAACGCCATGTTCATTTGTTTTGAAATAAATTGATAGACGCTTGTTTTCTATGTCCATTTTGATGAATAAGAAAGATATTCGAAAGTTTCCCGCTTTTTATGCCCCCTTTAAAAAAGGGGGTATATTGTTTTTGGCCTGTCTGTCCGTCTGTCTGTCATTCTGTCTGTCTATCCAAAACTTTAACCAATATTAAAGTTTTGTCATAACTTTTGCAATATTGAAGATAGCAATGTTACAACCCTTTTTGCAATAAACCCGTTTTGCAATAAAATTATTGCAAAACGGTTTGGAGTGTCTTATTGCAATTTGTTTAACATAGCAACTTGATGTTTGGCATGCATGTGTATCTCATAGAGCTGCACATTTTGAGTGGTGAAAGGTCAAGGTCATCCTTCAAGGTCAAAAGTAAAAAAAAATATAATCAAAGTGGCGCATTAGGGAGCATTGTGTTTCTGACAAACACATCTATTGTTTTGTTTATTGTTGTCTAATGCTAGTATAACATGCTAGTATATACGATTATAAGTATATAAGCCCTACAATCAACACATCATAAAGATAAATTCAAACATGGTTGATGAACACTCACAGAAATATACAAAATGGAGAAAGATACCCGGTTTGACTGCTATTATTATAAAATATAGCATGTTGAAGAAAGAATACATGTTAACTAGAAAGATTGTAAACGAATATGTATCAAATCAATGGAAATTATATACAAAAATATAGTTTGCTATGCTTATGTAAACAAGGATATCAATAAAACTGATGGATGCTCCCAAATGATGCTTTGTCGATATATGGGTTGTGTGGAAAAAAAGTGTGACCTTGAGAAAATCTGTTATTAGCGGTTACTTTGACCTTGACCCCAGTGACCTCAAACCTCATCAAAAGGTAAAGGTCCATGCAAGGAACTTACTTGCCAAATATGTAAGAGATCGGTAAAATATTGAAGGCGCTATGAGAAACATATACACAAGTGTGAAGGAAGGAAGTAAGGAAGGACAAACTGGCAACTATATGCTCCCCATATATAGATGTTATAGTTAAAACATCTTCGGATAAAGCTCGTAAATTCGTTTATGAGGCAAAGACACTGATCAGACATTTAATGATTGATTGTTTTGTAATTATGTAGTTTTAAGTGAACAAAACTCTATTTATGCCCCTGAAGGTTGGAATTTAGTGATCACACTGTTCGTCTGTCTGTCTGTCTGTCTGTCTGTCTGTCTGTCTGTCCGTCACACTTTTTGAAAAATGCTCATTACTTCTATGTCGCTGCAGATGAAACCTTTATAATTTGGTATGTATGTGTATATGCACAAGGCCTTTCCAAACGCACACACATTTTTACCCCTTTGTCATTGACCTTGAAATTAGGGTCCGCGTTTAGGTTTCGAAATCAACGTTAAGGTTTCGAAAAAATGCTCGTAACTTCTATGTATCTTCAGATGTAACCTTCATATTTGGTATGCATGTGTATATGGACAAGGCCTTTCCATATGCACACACATTTTTACCCCTTTGTCATTGACCTTAAAATTAGGGTCCGCGTTTAGGTTTTGAAATCTGCGTTTAGGTTTCGAAAAAATGCTCATAACTTCTATGTATCTTCAGATGTAACCTTCATATTTGGTATGCATGTGTATATGGACAAGACCTTTTCATACTAACACACATTTTTACCTCTTGACCTTGAACTTAAGGTCCGCATTTAGGTTTCGAAATCTGCGTTTATGTTTCGAACAATGCTGATAACTTCTATGTCGCTTCAGATGTAACCTTCATATTTGGTATGCATGTGTATATGGACAAGGCTTTTCCATACGCACACAAATTTTTACCCCTTTGACCTTGACCTTGAACTAAGGGTCCGCGATTAGGTTTCGAAATCTGCGTTTAGATTTCGAAAAATGCTCATAACTTCTATGTCGCTTCAGGTGTAACCTTTATATTTGGTATGCATGTGTATATGGACAAGGCCTTTCCATACGCACACAAATTTTGACCCCTTTGACCTTGAACTTAGGGTCCGCGTTTAGGTTTCGAAATCTGCGTTTAGGTTTCGAAAAATGCTCATTAATTCTATGTCGCTTCAGATGTAACCTTCATATTTACCAAACTTGGTCACAAGTTTTATCTAGATAATGTCTAGGTCAAGTTCGAACATGGGCAATGCCGGGCAAAAAAACTAGTTCAGGGGTCACTTAGTGCGTTTTATAAATCTTCAGCATGGTGTCCGCTCTATATTTCAAATAGTTTTCATCCGATCTTCACCAAACTTACGGCATATATTTTTCGCACTTCTCAAAAACATTTACACAGATATGCTTTCATGAAGTGACAAAGTTACAGTCGAGGGCATCCGTGTCGTGTGGAGACATTTCTTGTTTGTTGCTACCCTTATCATCCTTTGGCGTTTTATGTTTGAGCATTGCACCCTCAAAGTAACACAGAAAAGACACTAAAATAATTGTATCGCCGCGAGTTCTCCACCCAGTAATAAAAAGTAAAAGTGTCCGGCGAGATCGACCTACAACACGGTTTGATAAGCGTCTACTTCACGAGTGCTCAACGGAGATAAACCTATACAATGTTGAATAAGCGTCTATGTGTAGCTTTGGCAGACATGTTGCTGAGTTCGAAAAAAGCACTGGACCGATCGGGCTTCCTGCTTAAAATGTTAACTTAACAGACACAAAAATCAATTGACTTGGTAGACAGTCGAGTGGGTTACGTTGAAGACTGCGTTTACAATTTTTATGCCCCCTTCTTCGAATAAGAGGGGTATATTGTTTTTGGCCTGTCTGTCTGTCATTTTATGTGTGTGTCATTGTGTGTGTGTGTCCCAAAACTCTAACCTTGGTCATAACTTTTGCAATATTGACATGCATGTGTATCTCATGGAGCTGCACATTTTCAGTGGTGAAAGGTCAAGGTCATCCTTCATGGTCAAATATATGGGTCAAAATCGCCCAAAAGGGGGCATTGTGTTTCTGACAAACACATCTCTTGTTTGCTGTTTGTTCCTACATCGCCATGTTCATTTGTTTTGAAATAAATTTATAGACGCTTGTTTTCTATGTCCATTTTGATGAATAAGAAAGATATTCAAATGTTTCCCGCTTTTTTTTGTTTATTGTTGTCTAATGCTAGTATGAAATGCTAGTATATACGATTATAAGTATATAAACCCTACAATTAACACATCATAAAGATAAATTCAAACATGGTTGATGAACACTCATAGAAATATACAAAATGGAGAAAGATCCCCGGTATGACTGCTATTATTATAAAATATAGCATGTTGAAGAAACAATACATGTTAACTAGAAAGATTGTAAACGAATATGTATCAAATCAATTGAAATTATATACACAAATATAGTTTGCTATGCTTATGTAAACAAGGATATCAGTAAAACTGATGGATGCTCCCCAATGATGCTTTGTCGATATATGGGATAATTGTGTGGAAAAAAACTATTACATGTACCTTGAGAAAATGACCCCAGTGACATCAAACCTCATTAAAAGGTAGAGGTCCATGCAAGGTTCCTACGTGCAAAATATGTTAAGAGATCGGTAAAATAGTGAAGGCGCTTTGAGAAACTAATAAAAACGTGTGACAGAAGGAAGTAAGGAAGGACAAACTGGCAACTATATGCACCTCATATATAGATAGTTATACATATGTATTTAAAAAAAATGTTGCTTCGGATAAAACTCGTAAATTCGTTTATGAGGCAAAGACACTGATCAAACATTTAATGATTGATTGTATTGTAATTATGTAGTTTTAAGTGAACAAAACTCTATCTTGCTGTTTGTTCTAACATCGCCATGTTCATTTGTTTTGAAATAAGTTGATAGACGCTTGTTTTCTTTGTCCATTTTGATAAATAAGACAGATATTCGAATGTTTCCCGTTTTTTTTGTTTATTGTTGTCTAATGCTAGTATATACGATTATACGTATATAAGCCCTACAATTAACACAGCAAAAAAATAAATTCAAACATGGTTGATGAACACTCACAGAGATATACAAAATGGAGAAAGATACCCGGTATGACTGCTATTATTATAAAAAATAGCATGTTGCAGAAACAATACATGTTAACTAGAAAGATTGTAAACGAATATGTACCAAATCAATTAAAATTATATACACAAATATAGTTTGCTATGCTTATGTAAACAAGGATATCAGTAAAAGTGATGGATGCTCCCCAATGATGCTTTGTTGATATATGTGGGTTAATTGTGTGGGAAAAAAGTGTGACCTTGAGAAAATCTATTCTTAGCCAAGGTGACCTTGACCTTGACCCCAGTGACCTCAAAGCTCATCAAAAGGTAGAGGTCCATGCAAGGTACCCACTTGCCAAATATGTAAGAGATCGGTAAAGTAGCTATGATAAACTTATAAAAAAGTGTGACGGAAGCAAGTTTGGAAGGACAAACTGGAAACTATATGCTCTCCATATATATATATATATGGGGAGCATACAAATGTAAAAAATAAATAGTCCTCATCAATTATCGTCGCTTTGAATGTTAAAATATTGGAGGTGGGGGCAGATCTACGGATTGTTGATCGAAAACAACACTAGCGAACAGTGACGCGTCTCGGGGCTGCGTGGTTTCAGAGATTGGATCTAAGCCGATAATAGGAGCCTCGGAATTCATCCCGCGTTGAACGGCAATCAGTCCAACGGTGCCTTCCGATGTCAATATTGCTTTATTTTCAGTATTAAGCCGCGTGGGGACACTGTCGGGCGTCTTTGGCCTGTCACCTTGCTTTGGTTGCTCTACGTCCGGCCTAGGCACGTTTGACGACGTAGGTTGTTTATTTGACGAAACCGTAGGTCCTACTGGACGAACAATAGTCACTGGTTCTGCTACGTTAGGCGGGGTAAAGCTTTTCGCCAAATTTGCATCTGTATTGCTAGTGAATGCAACTTGTTGATCTATTGGGACGTCCAAGATCGGACCGAACTCGATGAAATTGACGGTGCTGTCAACGGAGGTCGGGTCGAATATTGCCCAGTTCTCATTGGTCTTGAACGGTGTCATATCGTACGTGACCAACAGTCCAGAAGGAGCTTTGCTTTCAATCGCCTGTATCAATGGTCCAGCATTTACTTTGTTGTTAATCACCTGTATACCTAATTCTTTCAGCGGCCCACCCGTTGTTGATTGGCTGACAAACCTGTCCCAAAGTGCGTCAATGTTGCTGTTTCCAACTTCGATCATGAGTGACATGTCCTTCGTGTTTGTAACATTTGCTGTTTGCCGGTTTACGCTTGATGTATTGCTGGAAACAGGCGCGCTTGTATTGCTACCCGTAATTTTACCAGAGGAAATGTTAGACAATTCCGTTGCTTCGAACTTTGTGCTGGTTGCAGTTGGGTCAGGTAATCTGCCAATGTTTACAGTTTCAGAGATAGGATCAAAAGTGCTGATGGAGACCGATGGCTCTGTAGGGAATGGGTCAAGGAAGAAAGATGATGCCTCGGTTACAGATATCTTCGGAGCGGTTGTTACTGGCGCTAAAGTAGTTGATGGAAATTTCGTTATATCATTTTTTACCGCTTTCGAGGTTGAGTTCTGAGCCACTGGCGGCAGAGTCAAGAAGACGGCATCCGGTCTGTTATGCATAACAACTAAAACTGGAGGCGTATTCACGCTCTGAGCGGATTGTAAATCTATCGGTGGCGGCGGCAGGTCAACGCGGTTTTGAATACGTTCGTTACTTACTTGAGGACGTATTACATCCATTCGAGAAGGACGTTTGTTCCATTCGGTAGCAGGTCCAGTAAACGGCATGTGGCCTTTAGACGTGGGTCGGAGTTCCCTGCTGACAGACGGGTTCGCAGGTCCTATGGGCGAGGCACCGTTGAAAGGGGCTTGCGATGGTTGCAGCTTACTTATTTGATCTGTAACCATGGCTAATAGTGATGACTGGTCGAGGAACTTCGTATTAGTAGATCTGTGCGCGACGGAAGGTAGACTGGTACTCAGCGAATTAAATCCTACAAAACTTCCTTCAGTTTGTATTGATGCCACATCGTTGGTGTCCTTAGGTAGATCGGAAAAATGAATGTCAGCATTGACATTGTTTGCGCGAATGGGCTGGGTACTAATACGACGGGTGTCAATTGGAGCTGCTTCTTGCGCGTGTTGTGTATTCAAATGAAATGGATTGTTAATTGCTGGAATGTTACTGCCCCCTAAATTAGTGACATGATTGGTCTGTGTATTCGTTATGACTGGCTGGCGCGTGAAAGCTGTGGCGGCTGCTTGTGCAGATACTTCTTTGAGCTTGTTTACATCAAATAATTTATTTTCAACCGCCATTGTTTTAAAAACAGGAGACTGGCCAGTTTTTGGAACTGAAATTCCTCTACCACCATTTAATACTTGAGTTGAACCATCTGAAATTAAAATCAAGTTTAGAACATTGATATATTTAAGTAATAATGTTAATCGAGATTTTATGTTTAAATAAGTCTATGTAACTAGTACATGTACATGCTAGTTGATTACAGCGCATTCATATTAGTAATTGTAAAGATTTGTAAAATATCCCGGCTGTTAGAAGCAGAAATATTTTAGAATTCTTAGTAAACGATTTGAATATATGGTGAACTACTGTACCCCCTGTCCACCACCTATCAAACTATCTAGTAACATGCATAACTTACATATATTTAATAAACTAGTGAGGATCGGTCTTCATGCAGTTCCATTATTTTTTCATATTGACGTCATCTTGATTCAGCGTTCCGGTCGACTGAACTTGTCTCCTTACTCGGTTTGTAGATCTGTTCGGCAGAAAAATTGGTGGTGGGTGATCGATGGTTGTTTGCCCATTGCTGGTATCCGTTTTTATTTCGGACTTCAGTTTTCTCGGTGTTCCTAATGACACGGTCTCGTTTGGCGAATTTTTAAACTCCGGAGAAATATTTGCAGTCGTTGGTGATGCTGCATTTAGTATAAATGGGGCTTTTGTAGTGGTAGAGATTGGGTATTCGTCAACAAATGTTATGTTTATCAGATCGTCATAGAAATAGTCTCCAAACGTATCTGGTCGATTGGTTTTAACGGAACCAATATTGATGCTTTCCTTCACTATTGCTGTATGCGTACTTTTCTGTGAGAGTGTATCGTTGAGGGAAAAGGTTACATCAGTCGTATTAAAGATTGAAATGTTAGTCGCTATACTTTCAGACTTGTTAGAGTGAAAAACGAGAGATGTAGTGGGATCTGTTGTTTGAAGGGTAATGGCCGTCTCGTTCGCGTTCGTCGTGTTTGGTGGTATGCCAATTTCTACGCTTGAAATCATGTTATCAAATGTACTGACGAATGCTACATCGTCGAGAGTGGCAGAAGTGGACATTTCGTTCATTGGTAGCGGCGGTGTGGTGAACATTACGACTTCGGGCATATTGGCGAAGCTGTTGGTTGTACCTTGAAGCAGACACAATCGTCACAAATTGAAACGCATACATAATGATTTTTTTTAAAAACTTTTATTGAAGGTAACATTGCACAAACACTTACACAAATAAATACGCCACATACATACAAAACACTGTACAAATTAAAAAACGATCTAATTACTCGATTTCTCTTGTAGAAAAATATACAAAATATTGTTCAATATTTGAAATCAATAAACACGATTGCATGCAGTTTAAATATGAGTTTCACATTTTTCATTTTAATGGCCAAGATAAAAAAATTATGAAAAAAGAAGAAATTCTATGTTTAGTCCTTAAAGTCGTATGGTTTCAATCTTTATATAAACATTAAACGTTACAAGGTAACGCGAAATTGTCAGAGAACGCGCACACTAAGCTCAAGCAGCGCCTTCTGCTTCCGCCTCTGCCTCCGCCTCTGCCTCCGCCTCAGCTTCCGCCTCAGCTTCCGCCGCCGCTTCCGCCGCCGCTTCCGCCGCCGCTTCCGCCTCTGCCGCCGCTTCCGCTAAAGCCTCCGCAGCAACAGCGGGATCCACAGTTGTTGGTCCAGCAATAGTGGTTTCATTAAGTGACAATGTAGAATTATCGACAATCGTTGTAAATTCTGGAGTTATTTGTGTAGTATTTGATATGTTTAATGTTTGATTCGCTGTCAATGTTTCATTATTGCTAGCGCTGGCGGTATTTGTTGCTTTAACAACAGATACATTTGCATTGCTTTCTGCAGATTTGCTCGGAACTGTGTTTTCATTTGATACAAACAACTGCATTCGTTCAGTTATCGGTGCAGCTGTGGTTGCTATGTGCGGCGAAGGTATCGCGTGGCTGGCTTTTATTTGAGAAACGTCGTTGTTTGGTAATTGAGTGTTCTGTCGCTGCAGATATTGATAAAAATTTAGAAAGTCTCCGAATGTTAAATTCTTTCCACCCACCATCTGCAATACGTTTAATGTCAAATCATTAGTCACAGCTTGCTTTTGCCAATGCGCTTGTTGAGCTTGCTCGGTCGTCTGTTTACCCTTCGCCGCGCTGTCCGCGAGGCTAGCGTAGGCAACGTTGTGCGGCTGGCTCGAGGCGACATTTGCGGCCTGTGGAACGAGGTAAATAGGATGTCTATCGTTTACCGTACCTTGAACTCCATTAGCAACAGCATTGTCACTTTGAGGAACAGTTGATGGCACAACCTTTGTCTTCACCACTATTGATATAGAGTGATTTCGAGTGGAAGTTGTGTTGGTTTCGACGTGCTCCGCGTTACTGTTACTCAATACCTTGGCGCTGCTATATATCGGTTCTCGGATTGTGACTGGTGTGACTGGCTTGCTCGTTGTTGTTGTTGAAGTTGTTGTTGTGAAAGGTTTAACAGTTTGAGCGTTTTGCGTTGTCGACTGAATAGCGATTATATTTTGCGTGGTTGTTTCTTTAACTGCTGATTGTCCAATGACGTCCCTGTTTCCTGTGAAAAAATGTTTCTGTTTTGAGTACAAATTTATACTCGCAATAAATATCGAAATATGGTTTAACTTGAAAAATATTTTAGCAAAATATAAAAGACGTTCCTTTCGCGAACAAATTACTACGATAGTTGAACAGTGTGTGTTTATTAGTTTTTGTGCTGTGCAATATGAACAGAGCCCGAATTCTGAAGTACCGAAGAGCGTTTATAAGGTTTAACGAAATTTAATGTTCAAAAAATGTAAGCGTCAATTACAAACCCTCAGAAACGAGGACAGATTGGACAGCGTTGTGAATTTGCGCTAAGCTGTTGGTCATGTCCGCGCCTGCTATGCCCGACTTTGACAGCACTTCTCTCACAACATCCTGTACCACGGTGTTAAATTTGGCAATGCCACCCATGCGACCCATTGGAATAACGTCGTTTTTTGGCTCACCTAGAGATCAGCAATCGTTAGAATATGCGAAAAAGTGTCCATTGACATAACTACATTTTAATACATGTGTTTATATGTATCAAAAAGTGAAAATAAGATAGTAAGTCAAACGTAAATAAGCGACAGCAAAAACAAGGAATGAGCACATGTTCAACACTCAATGCAAAAGCGACGTTTTCATACACTTGACGCACGATGTGCAACACGGAGCTAAAGAATAAAGCTTTTGCGAAGTTATTTCCTGAGCAACTCAAACATCAATCTATGTATTTCTTTTTCACAAATGTTTTGAAGATAACACAAATTGCCTCTTAAATGACGCAATGTGAATTTATTTAAACTATTTTCTCCAATACGGAGGTTCGACTAATTTTATGGCCAGTTTAAAAGCGGAACCACTGAGTTTTGCAAAAGAAGCTCTAGCCCTTTGTAATTATATATGCAAATTATGCAAACATAAGCTCTAGCCCTTTGTAATTATATATGCAAATTATGCAAACATAAGCTTTTTTTTATCATAAGAAGTGTCACACATGATGTTATTTTTTTAAGTAATAAGAAGTAATGCTTAACAGATTTAAACTTTACAGTTGTCGTATTTTTGGGTATATGATACCAATGTATAGCAGTATGAACTAAGTATGCTACAAGCATGGATTGGTATGAATATCATACAAAGCACTGAGACTACGTCTCAAATCTTACCATTTTCAGAACAGGTGCAAGAACACCGGGACGTGGCCATGTTTAGTGCACTCAAGTGTGTCCTCCATTCAGAACTTACAAGACTTGATTGAAAACACCTTTCTAATAGCTCTTCAATTTAAAACATAAACATTTTAGGCGAAAGCCGCTGCTGCGTCGATGCAGAGTTGCAGTTTTTTTGAGCGTCAGCTCAAGGAGCGTTGAAAGCTGAGCGTTGCGTTCTTTCAAGTCGCATGTGGTCAATAATGCATATACATTTAAAACGTTTTAGTTACAATTTATAATCTATGATCATGATTTTGCTTGTTCAGATTGTTGACAATATCGCCAAAAGACAACTACTGGCATCCGTATATTTTGTGTGAAATGTTTGTTAAATTTAACGATAATAATGAACATTTGTTTAAATTGTATTTGTAGTGTCTTGTTAGCCTCTTCACCCTGGTTGGTCCCATAGGGAAGATGATATTTGAGATAAAACTAGTAATATAACGCTTTCAGTACTTCTCAAACTCGTTTAAAGCAGAACATTTCACGCGTAAGAATAACAGATTGCCCGCTCTTGCAAAACGACCATAACATATAACACATTGCCAGCTCTTGCAAAACGGCCATAACATATAACAGATTGCCCGCTCTTGCAAAACGACCATAACATATAACAGATTGCCCGCTCTTGCAAAACGACCATAACATATAACAGATTGCCAGCTCTTGCAAACGGCCATAGCATATAACAATTGCCAGCTCTTGCAAACGGCCATAGCATATAACAATTGCCAGCTCTTGCAAACGGCCATAAGAAGCAAGATGTCACCAAAAAGTAACGTTTATAAAATTATTTGTTAACCAATTTTAAAACATAACAAACACCAAAACCGTTATTAGCAAGGGAGATGCAAGCAGATTATGCCATAAGCGCTTGAAATGAATGCGAATGCAGTACTAGGCATGCCGTGCGCTGAACATACATTTGTGTGTTAGTTGGCAAAGTATAACAATTTTATGTACAATTGGATATTAAATACAATTTTACCATTATGAGCCATGCTGTTAAAAATTACATGAACAAGATATTCAACACATGTTAAAACTCGTAATAATTAAATGAGTTAAATATAAATGTATCGTCAAAGTTAAGAAACGTGCAATTAATTAGGATCACAAACGTTTGGATTTCGACGTTAAAGCTTCAATTTATTTATGATCTGACTTACCGAACGGCACTGCTAGCCTCTTAGAAGAAGGATCCGCAAATGTGTTGTCAATAAGTGTGTTCCCAGTTGCTTCTGCTGACGCACTTTCTTCTCTCCTAACGTTATTCACCGGCGGGAAACTCTCTGCTGGCCTGACACTATCCATTGTGCGGACACCTTCATTCGAGGAGCTTGACACGCGGCCGATATTTGTTCTACCAAAGCCGGCTTCAACATTACCAACGTTGACGTCTGCGACACTACCGATGCGACCAGAGGCATCGATGTTTGCACCACCAATTTCAGTGACCCTACCGATGGGTCCAGAGGTATCGACATTAGAACTTCTGAAGTCTTTAACATTACCGATGGGTCCAGAGGTATCGATATTTGCACCACCGAAGTCTGTGATCCTACCGGTTAGTGCAGAGGTATCGACATTTGCTCCACCGAAATCTGTGACACTACCGATTCTCCCAGAGGTATCGACATTAGCTCCACCGAAATTTGTGACACTACCGATTCTCCCAGAGGTATCGACATTAGCTCCACCTAAGTCTGCGACACTACCGATTCTCCCAGAGGTATCGACATTAGCTCCACCGAAGTCTGTGACACTAACAATTCTCCCAGAGGTATCGACATTAGCACCACCGAAATTTGTGACACTACCGCTGCGTCCAGAGGAATCGACATTAGCACCACCAAAGTCTGTGACCCTGCCGGTGCGTCCAGAGGTATCAAAATTGGCACCGCCGAAGTCCGTGACCCTACTGATACCTCCAGAGGTATCGACATTAGCACCACCGAAGTCTGTGGCACTACCGATTTTCCCAGAGGAGTCTATATTTTTAACAGTGTTCGATGTGCTAGCGGAATTACCTGCATCGAAGTTCGGATTTACGTTACCCGTTATGATGCCACTGTTGGCACTTCCAAAACTATTGTCAACGAATCCGATGTCAGCCAGGTTCGCTGAAGAAGCCCTTTGAGTGGTCAACGTATTCATATTAGTTGTCACAGTGTTTGTACCGACACGGTTGTTGTTCATTGATGATGCACCGCTGCCAACGAATGTAGATCTTTGGTCAGTTGCCAGTACTTCTGGTGTAACAATGGTTTGCCTCTCCACTGTAACAAAGATAGTTAAATATTAAACATGTGGCATTGAAATTCGTGTCTGAATTGGAATATGTAAAAGTGATAAAAACTTCACAAAAAGTAATTCATTCATTAATAGCCTCGTCATATGTTTGCAATAACTATTTATTAAATACTGGTACAGTAATGATGGACAAAGGGAATTAACCGTTGGGTCTATCCAACCTCAGCTCAGCCATATTATTAGTTGCGAGAAAGTATTTGTGATAAAATGAGAGAAAGTTACAAATCGATAGTCCTAAAGATCTGGAATGATTCTACTTGTAAATGCAGTGGCTATCGTTAAACCATAGGTAAGGAAACCACTGCAAGGTGTTTAGGTCTATGCTGGAACACTGCAAGTCTAAAGGTGGACGGAGTGACACCACTGCTTCATATTTCTTGGAATACTGCGTGTCTAACGATGTGTTGAGATATTTTTTATATATGTTGTCAAAAAGACTTAAATGTTGGGTGTGTCTTTAAATACTACATGTCTAACAAAAGGCATATAGCGGTTTTTTGTGTCTTGGAATACTGCGTGTCAAACGTTGGGCAGAGACATATAACTTCCTTGGAATACTGCTTGTCATGCTTGGAATACTGTTGCATCCAATGGGCAAAGATGGGTAACTTTTATGTTCATCCAGGAATAATACAATCTATCGATGGGATACATTATGTTTCTATGTTGGTATACTGCATGTCTAACAATGGTCAAAGAGAGTTGACCTATGTGCATATCTTGGAATATATATTGGAATAAATATTGGGATATATCTTGAACTATTTCATATATGACGATGAGCAACGAGAGGTTACTTTTGCGTCTTTAATGGAACACTGTGTGTCTAACGATGGGGATCACAGTATACTTATTTAGTGAAGTATGCCATGCTATACTCTCTTAAACATCATCTGAATTTACGGAAATACATGTATTCAGCTTAAGACACTAATAATAAAAGTAAGTTTGGTCCCGTTTGATACTGGTAGAGGGCACACAATTCATGATTATACACTTTGTGTTATTAGCATAACATGTCATGATTATGGGTACTATAAATGAATACATAGACACATCAATATGTAATAGAGATGATTTACTTATTTGAAAAAGAAAGAAACGAAAAAGTGATATTGGGAACCAGTTATTTTTACTTATACTAATACGAGCGGATACAATCGTGCAGGGTAGTAACATGTTGACAGATAGATTAAAAACAAGTGTCAATATTTTAAACATCGTTAGCGCTAAAAAATCGGACATTGTTTCTAATTTCAATTAAATCTTTTTTCCCCAAAGAAACCTACTTCTAAAGATAACTGTATATCTTGAAATATAAAAAAAGATCAAGAGCTGTTACTATAAGATGATATATATACCCCTGAAAATGTTCAAACATGCACTGGGCAATAACTTTCGCAAATATGACAAAACATAAAAAATCTTATGGATTGACAGACGAATGTACCCACGAAAAGAAAGACCCGACAAATCCTTTCAGCACGAATGGCAATTCTGAAAAAAATCGATTTTTGTCCTTCGACCTCTAAAGGTCACCTTTCCCTTTAATGTTGCATCCAAGTTGAAACATTAAAGCCAAGATTGTTTAATCTTCATATGGCACAATGTCTGAGACTTGAAAGGCAATACTCAATTTTAACTTATTTTACCGCGAGGCGTTTCTCTTAAATGTGGCGGTACAGTATTTGTACGCGACACGCCATGTCATGAAGGTAAACATTAGTTATTTTAAAATAGATCTCTATCTGGCAAAGTTATGACTAGACACGAATGGCAATGCCCAATTTTGTCATTTGACCTCGTAGTGTGACATTGTCCTTTAAGATGGCACCTCAGTTGTTGCATGAGACAAATACTCTCATCAAGGTTTACAGTTGTTCCAAGTAATGTTAAAATCCATCAATATACATTGCACAGTTAAGGCCGATACAGAAATGTTTTGACTAACATCCGTACAGCCACGAATGGACGCGCAGACGGACAGTTCAACTGGTATATGCCGCCCTTTTCGGGCATGAATACATGAACAATTAGTGCAGACGTTTTAGCAGCCATTTAAACATTTTCATTAGCCAACAAACACTTTATTAGTAAATGGCTATTATGGATACTGGTAACGCTAACATAGCTGATCGATGACGTTGTATGAGAAGAACGCTAAGCATTGCGTACCCGTGGTCCTATCGAGTCCGCCTCTGATCACGCCAATGTCGGTCCCTACGATGGGTCTGCGGTCGGTTACACCTAGATCTTGAAGCGTGTCCAAAACCTGACAACATGTAAAAGGGACCTCAACTGTCAGAAGCAATATCACAGCAGACGACAAGGATTTTTAAATAGAATTCCGTGTCGATGTTTTCTCTATCCGTACACTAAGCGCACACTATGGACAAGTGTGTTTATACTTGATTGTGAGTATTATTTAAAACCTGTTCGTCAGTTATGTTCTTAACGTTATTCATAGTCCGAGGTAGATATGTTTACTTTTAGAATGCTGAGAAAACTTATACACGTAACACACATAAAACATTTGCATTCACTTTTACTTGACTGTGTTACCTGAATGTTAGGTCCATCTTGCATGTTATCTGACCCGAACACCGAACCCGCTGCGACAACACTGTCCATGGTCGGCCGCACCACGCTGTCGATGATTCCGCTTCCGGCGCTCAGGGATCCGCCGACGGGCGGCGTATCAGCGATTAATCGCGGCTGGTCCGGAAGAACCGGGACCAATCGGACGCCCGGCTGAACGACAAGGGCATCGGTGCCAGCGGCTACGATCGGAACGGTCTCAATTCTGGTCTGCTCCGCGAGGGTGGTTGGTCGGTCCAACGGTCGGCCGGTGGATAGTTGAACGCTGAAACTTGGTTGCGATGAACCTAACGATATAAATCACGATGTGTGATCTACAATATGTTTTATAGCTGAAAACGAGCAAGCGATACAACTCGGCTGCGCATGCTATCTGAACTAGATCGAACTCGCGAGCTACCGACTTCAAAGCGGACACAATGTACATAAAACACCTGGAATCTAGTTGCTTTATATACATCTTTATTATACTCAAGGCGCGACACTCAAACTCAGAGTTTAGTTTTAATTTTCATGGCTGTTTCTTAAGATATATTTTGTTCATAGCGTACCTGAAAGTGATGATGATGAGACACTGGACTGCGACCGAATGTTGTCCGCGCCACTTGATCGGGCGGTTATAGCTGCAATGAAGGGAAATCAGGATTTAATAAAAAAACAAAAGCCAGAAAACAACAACTGCAAAAACACACACACTAAAAAGCGATATGACTAATTGAGTGGTTGGATTGATCATATAGCATTATCGATCATTATACTATGGTCTTTTTTACTTATTTTTAGTATTAATATTTTCATTTTTGTAACGTATGTGTTAACAAGGTTATTCGCAGTTGCTATTAAAACCACACGAACTCGATAGATTTGAACCGCGCTTTGTGAAAACGGGGTTTAATGTGCGCAAAGTGTCGTCACAGATTAGCCTGTGCAGTCCGCACAGGCTTATCAGGGACGACACTTTCCTCCTAAACTGGATTTTTGCTAAGAAGAGACTTTCATAAAACGAAAATTATCATAAAAGCGGAAAGTGTCGTCCCTTATCTGGGACGGCACTTAACGCACATGCATTAAACCCCCTTTTCACAGAGCGAAGCTCATTTTAAAATCTTTCATATCCCCAGGATCAACACTCTATATTTTTAACTACCTGAAGGAGATGTCGTTTGTGCCACGGTATTGGCCCTAGTTCGGATGGTCGACAGTAACTCGTCTCGTGTTCGCGGTCTCGGGATCTCCGCGCCAGCACCCAGCACTTGTCCACCAACGTCATTTCCGGTCATTACCACAATGTTTTCGCCTCCGGAAGGACCGCTAACTCGATCGGTTTGCCCGAATGCCCTGGTTCGACTTTCAATCGCTCCCGAAGTTCCACTGGTAGCCCCTCTGGTTCCAGAATTATCCGATAATGTTTCGATCTGGCTCGTTGCACGTACATTAGAGCCCGCAATACCTCCTGTTGGTGCGCCAATAGTATTGCCGCTCGAACTCACACTTCGCGAGCCCGACATGCCTCCTGGTGCTCCCGCTCCCGCCATAGCTCCGGTCGAGTTTGTAATACGTCCATTTGAACTGATAGGACGCAGGCTTGGTCTTCGTGCGTTTTCATCAACACCGAGTGTAGCGGCACCGGAAATAGACCCTCTTCCACCGGAAGTGGCCGCTCCAGATTGGCCACCGCGCGTTCGCGCTGCCACGATTCTAGATGATTGGGACGAAGATGCTGATGAGGACGACGAAGACGATGATGAGCGTGTATCTGTTATTGACGCGATTGGCGCACTTCCGGTTTCGTCCTGCGGCGGTCGACGTATCGTCGAGCTCAACTGTCTCATAACGTCTGGCGTCAATAGTGAAGCTGCATTTACACAAAAAGCAATAAAGCATTAATACACATTGAAACTTAATAATATGTAATGAATATATATGCATTCCGGTTCAATATATGGAACGGGGACTAAGCAAAATCCCAAATCTACAGTGTCATTGAGTGGGAACGAGAACGAATTTATTTATTGCACCGCTCTTTTTGTATTGCACTCCTCTTGCATTTAGTTTTGCACTCCTCGTTTTTCTATCGAGTTCTCTCGATTTAGTAAGTCGTTCCCACGACATAGATAACTCGTTTCCACAAGTTAGTAAGTCGTTCCCTCGAGTTAGTATGTCGTGGTAACGAGAAAGAAAAAGGCTCGGCAAGACGTGTTTTTGATACCTTATTTATTTTCGCTGCATGTGGCTGAAATGACCTTTTCTCTGTAAACGTTAATTTAAAACATTAATGTTAAGATCCTTAGAGATATGGTTTTAACGTCAGGTTGTTTAGTTTGCAAAACATTATGATGCTGATAATATAATATGGATTTTGTGTAAACAAAAACTAGTAAATAAGATTTCATCTACCTGGTGTCAGTCTTTCCAAAAAAGTCCATTAAGTGTGAACTATTCATGAGCACGTTCTTTCAAAGATTGGACATTGAGAATCTAGCCATTGGTCGATACGACACGGATGTCCACACATTCTAATTTTGTAATATAACTCCACTAACTCCACTTATGTCGAAACAAATTAACCAAAATCGAAGGTGCACAAGATCACATGATGTTTAACATGTTTGTAAAGTTTTATCACTGTAGCGTACATGCGACACAAGTAAACGTTTTTTTTGTTTACTTAAAAAGGGCAATAACTCCGGTTATTTGAAGAATGTTGTCTTTTATATGTTTGGAAATTATAACCGGTGTGGGAAAAATATATAAGCAGTTACGCGTGTCACAAGATGAAAAAAGGCATGTTTTGGCTAAAAAAGGGGCATAATTCAGGTTACGTCGAAAAAGACCAATATTTAACCAGAGGGGTAATCACGGGATAGTCATGATGGCGACGTCAATGCCGAGACAGGTGTTTTTCGCCGTTTTATACCCTTTATTACTTTTGTTAACTTTTTAAATGCCGCCCACTTTCCAGCCGTATCAGTAAGACAGCGATTAGCGTTTATTTAGTATTAATTTTGTATTTATATCTTGACTTTACTCGCTACGAATTTTCTTAGCTGTAATTTTGTAAATTTTCCTTTTTTTTTTTAACTTTTACGTGATCATCCCCTCTGTAAACGCTATAGGAGAAATGCTTTGCAGTAACGCGTAACACAAGTTTAAAAATAGCCTTTTTTAGGTTAAAAAGGGCATTACTTTTTGTTATGTCAAGAAAGATCCTGACGAAATTATTGAGGTGTGCAAATTCATTTCACGTGCTAGTTAACAGTTGGAGATTTTTTTTGTGGCAGCTGTAATCTGAATTTATGCAAATCGTTCGTTTGAATATGTCATTGACTAATTCATGAATCGATAAATCCTCATCCTATTTATTTTTAAACTTAATTATGTATGGGTTGACTGTCATGATTTTAATGCGAAATTTAAAAGGTGCATGTTAATTTAATGGTTTGAGGATTAAATGATTTTGACATTGATCGAATGGATGTCAATTTAAACCACAACTTGTGCTTTGGGTTCACACACGTATTGAACTATGAACATGTATATTACCTTCGTTTTTCGCCCAAATGACCCATACTGTTAAAATACCGTTTTACGGATTTCATTAAATTCAAGGCAAATCAGAGACTGAAATGTTTCCAATCATATGTTTCTGTCTGTCTGTCTGTCTGTTAATTGAAACCTACTGTGTTACTGGATATGAGCTGATGTATTCAAACGGTGCAGACATTAACCGAGTTAAAGCGCAGTCTAAGATGATATCAGTGCTCACAGCAACCGTTCTTTCACCAATAGTTCTGGGTGTTTTGTGATAATGGATTTGTAATGTAAAGTTTTGACTTTCGGTTAGTTCTATCTAGGTGAAATAATAAAGTTCATATATAACATATATTTTCAAAATGTTAAGAATCATTACTTACTGTTTTAAAGCACGATACAATATTTATTTATAAATTGATTTGCATTTTCGTCTTTCTTTAATTTTGCCGTTTGTCGACTTTATTTGTAATACATATTAAAACGCAATTCATATTAATAACACAGAGGAAAGGCCAAACACACTCGTAGGTGGTTATTATAATGATAATTATAGTATAACTCACCAACCTTGATACACAAAATCTATAAATGCCAACGATAGTATATCAACGACCTAACGAACGATCAATCAGACAAAGAATCAATAAGCCATAAAACACGCTCAAACTTTCTGTGTTCATATATGCACAAATAAGATATGTTAATGTTTGAGGAAATGCATTTTAAGTACTGAGGTTACACGCCACTCACAGTTGAGATTCCTGGCGGCTGGTCGGACGAACATGATGTTGGAGCGTCCCCCGCTTCCTTGAACGTCGTTGGCATCTGGAAAATATATCGAGCAGATGCATGAAGTGTCAACGAGTTAAAGACATTCGTTTAAATTGGTGTTAAATATTTTTTTCCTAATGATTAACGGTATTTAACAAGATACGCCTGTCGAGGCAATACAATTACCATATAAATTAAGCGAAAGTTTGCGAAATGCGCTGTATATCATTTTTCAATAGTAATTGATAAATTGACGATCAGGTTTGATGTATCTCAAGTTTGCCCTATATGCCATATGGATAATGTCTTTGCCATATGTACAATTTCAGGGACTGTCAACCACGAATGACGAAAAATGAAAAGTTCTCAAATACCGTATTTTTTCAATTATTAGTTTATATTGATTAAAATATCACGACTGGTATATTACATTATTTAAAAAAAATCAATAAAAAAATCAGTATATTCGGTTATAAAATTTCGCGATGTAAAATCGAAAGTACATCGCGAAAATAGGTGACATAACGATATACACACTATAAATAACGCAAGTAGATTTATCATTTTATATATAATATATATACAATTCACTACGCATGCACAACTTGCATTTCTGTGTTTACCACGTGACGAGGATGGTCAATCTACTTGCGTTATTTATAGTTAACTTGTAGTTACCTGGTAGACATACCCAGTAAAATTTATAACCGAATATACTGAAAATATGAAAACTTAACAACTTTTTGCAAGTAATGTTATATACCAGTCGTGATATTTTAATCAATATAAACTAATAATTGTAAAAAAATACGTTTTTTTAGAACTTTTCCATTTTTTGTCATTGGTGGTTGACAGTCCCTTTTAAAGCTTAGCATAAAACGACCTAAATAATTATAAAAAACACATACAATTTGCTAAGTTAAAGGGGCTTAACCCGCTGTGGGGTGTGTTCGTGGTGTGGGAGGGGGTGTATCTCTGTCCCATTTATATTTGTTATATTTATACTTAAATAACACAATCAATATTACTAAAGATGTTTCACAAGCCCAAATATTATTAGTATATTGAAATTGAGATCTTCCTGACTGTAATGCTTATTAAAATAAAAACGCTCAGAAAGACTGACTATGGGTTGACATAAAGATTGGAACTGAAGGCACAGGTGCACCTTTGTGTTAAAATGCCTTTAGAACATAGCACCCCGACCAATGAAAACAAAGGTTATGGTCTAAGTTAGTTAAAGATATTACGTTAAATGTTACTGACTAATAAGTTTTTACGATATATGTTCTAAATATTACGTAAATTGTGGTTTTAGGTAAATACATGTCATTTAAAAGAAAACTTAATTACTAATTTAAATGCAAGATTGATTTCATAAGATATCATTCGATTAGGAAGCCGAGTTAGTTTTTGTGTTTTTGAAATGATACAACATATAATTGAATACGTGAATGCAAGACAAACTGAAACTAAACGTATACGTGGGCAAAACATTCTTTAAAAAACGACTTCATATAGATGCGAAATTCGGCGAACTACCGCATAAAGAGAAAAAATAATTATCCGGTTGGTTATTACAAAGAGAAATCCTGTTATATATGATAGTATTCTACTTCTCGACGAGTAAATACATGATATATCAGCCCTGGAGAAGTCGAAACAATCACCATTTCAACTTCCCCATTACAGTGAATGTCAACAACAAATCAAGTTTGTTTTAAAGGTTATAAGATCTGCAAGTAAGAAAAAAACAATTATATAGATCACAAACAAGGCGCGTTTAGTAAGAGTCAGACAAATGTTATAACACCTGGGATGTATGTAACGTGTATGGGTCACAACGAGTCCCGTTTTTACATGTTACAAACCAGAAAAGAATAGATCTACAACGATGCACCTAAATAATTATAAATATGTTCCCTCAATCGAAATGTTAAAGCGGGACTGTACGATTTTGTCAAATATTTATGAATTTTTATAGATTGTATTAAAAATTAGTATACATATATTTCAATATAAATTAAAATAAACGTTAATAAGAACATGTGTCGAAAAATGCGAAATAAGCCAGATATTTAAATCTAAAATTGAAATTGGCTTCCAGCCGAATTCGCCAGCATATATATAATACATGTACAATGTGAATCTAAATTTAGTTTTAGTGCAGATTCGTTCATACGACACAAAGACACAATTTTGTTTCCTTACAAATACGAGTAAAAGTGTCGGCATCGGCTTTAACCAGCGCTAACTTGTCTTTGCTGCATTTTATGAAATTCGTCTTCAAAGTATAATTTTTATTGCCTATTTTTAGACATCGTAACACAATTTAATCAATATATTAAAATTTAACACGTGTAAAAATCGTACAGTCCCGCTTTAAAGTAAGTCTTATAGGTTTGACATACTGGTACTAGTAAATCCATTAAATAAGACAATGAAACACTTCAATAAATTGAATACCGTTTGGTTGCACCCTTCTTACAGCGTCCACAACTGACTGGGGGTTAAAAGGAACTGCCCTTACTGAGGCACGTGCTTGCTCCGGAAGTCCGCTCACTAAAAATCACAACCAAACCAACAAAATCAACACAAAAAATCATTTAAACCGTGGAGCAATCCATAATTTTATATTTATTGTACCGTACAAGATTATCAAATAATAAACAGTATTTATTCGCCCAATATATGTAACAGTCCTCGATTTTTGTTTAAAAATAATTCGCGTAACTTTATAGTTTTCAAATTTCAAGAAAAAATTTGTTGTTAACATATAAAAAGCTTTAAATTAAACTCGGTTGTGAGATAACAACATTAAAACTATTTTGAAAAACAACATCAGATTCTTAATATTAATACGACTCCCTGAAAAAGTACAGTTCTGCCTAATAGAGACAGAATTTGTGCGAAATCGGGACCCTGTTATTCTTTATTATACAAATTAATTATTAAAGGATGCAAGTGCCAAGTTGTGCATGTATAGTATTAGTAAAAAGACAATATCTAAGAGGGATGACACATACATGTTCTTACGGAAAGCGTGGTATGGAAATGCGCATGGGGGTGGGTTAGAGGGTTAGGGGTAGGGTTAGGGTTAGGGGTCGCGTTAGAGTTTGGGTTAGCCTAAACCCAACCCTAACCCTAACCCGACCCCTTACCCTAACCCTTACCCTTACCCTAACTCAGGGTTATCTCCCCATACCAGGCCTCGCTCATTGTAGTTGTCCGCTTCCCAAATATTTCTAATTATTTTTAAAACATTTAAACTTATTTTTAGCTAAAAAAATGATAAGTTTCAATTGTCAAGTACGGTATCACATCATATTTTGGCAATTGAAGCTTATTCAAAACAATGCGATCACTCGTCGAACCAGAATCGAATACAAGTCCTACCACACTAAAACAACAACAGTCATGTGAAGAAATCAGCGCATATCTGTCATAACAATCACATACACACAGACAGAATGGCGAGAAGATGATACCGTACCTGTGCGAGTCCTGTAATAAGATATCTGCTAAAACACATTATGTTCGGTGACGGCAAATTTCATGTTCACGAAAAAAAAATTTAGCGCAAAAAACACCATCGAATGGATGGTAAGGAAACACAGAGGATACTTAGAATGTTCTCGAATTCTCATAATTAACGATTTCCACAACTACATGCTACATTTTTTAGCAATTGCCATGTGCTAATAAAAACAGACAGCGTGCGCGTGCGCATGCGTTAATACAGCTTGCTTTTGCTATGCATTACTATATTTTACAAAGAATCCCTGATCAGAATTTTGTTTAAGCCAATTATCGATGAATTGTTCCGGTATAATAAACAACCAGTTTCATTATAATTACCAATTTCATTATAACAATCATTTGTGTTTTACTTCGGACTGTTAAATTGTAGTATGTTAATGCGTACTTTCCTAATTAATTTAATCGATTTCATCAGAGCAGAAATCTATATAATAATATGAAACAATTTTATTTTCTGCATATATTGACAGACAACTGACGTATGGTGTTGTATTCCAATACATTCATAAGATAGTTAAAAAAAATACACACAGGTACACACATTTTTATGAAACAATGTGAAGTAAGAACGTGGGGTTACTATCCTTCCTTTTTTACCATGACAACAAACTTAACTTAGCGAAGATTCTCACACATGTGTATAGATGATACTCATGCACAGTGCTACCTCTCTTATTGCATATTGCTTCTTGAAATGTGCAGTGCATATACATTAAAATGTGCCGAAACGTGTGCCAATACGCAGAGCATACCTATGTTGCCCCCTATTTGCCGCAGACGCGATAAAGGGGCCGCGGCAATGCGTTGTCCCTCGCCTAGAAATCGCTGCGCACCTGCGAATAAAAACGCATGAAATATTTACCCTGAGAGCATGGTACTGAGAGAAGGGTATGGTTTTAAGAGAATGCAGTTAGTTACAATGCGCAATTAAAAAATGTATAAGCTTTAATGGAAAGCGATTCCATAACCTATTGTTGTTTCGAAAGGAAATTCTATCGCGTCGCTTCAAAAGCCGACGCATGGAGCAACATATAATGAGTACCCCTAGTATTCTGATACACACATACTCGAGGAACATTTCTTTGTACTTAATTTTATTGTTGCGAATCGATGTGAAATATTCTGTTTCTTTTTGAAAGGCACTTGTTCAAATATTGGCAGTTGTCACATAATCCACCCAAAAGAACCCAAACAAGTATCCATACGAAAGTTTAGTGTATCTAAAGAAGAGAAAACGATCATTTTGTTACTGAGGAATAATCATAAAAGTAGGTTGTAATTTTGTTTTCTTAAAAAAATGTTGACCACGCGTTCTTACGTTAGTAAGTAAAATCTGCAGTTGCATGTATTTTCCCCAGCGGTCCGCGATTCGAATGACAGTTCCAACAATTTTTCTTTCATTTCGTTTTGTTATTTTTTTAAATTGTAATCTTTATTATACTTTGGATTCCTATTAATCAAATACTATTTTTTTTTAAATTCTTTATTATATTCATATGTCTGCGATTTAATATCTTCAAATATAAAAGCTGTACATTTGAAGAGCTTCTCCATCACCCGCTCTTTTTGTAGTCTTAACAGATAACAACTATGGTCCAGTTGTTCTGCTTTTGTAACACAAAGAAACTCAGACAAAAAACAAAACAGCTACAATAAATATGTATACGTTAAGTAATTATGCGTTTGACATTTCGTATAACGTGGCAAGCATTAAATTAACAGTCAAATATGTCTTATTATAACATCATGTAAACATACGAAAAGTCGATTGATTTGACGTTAACGACAACAATTATGCATGTCATGCAAGATGAGTTGTTTGACAGCTTCACGTCTTCTTTAACGGTTAATACACATCGATAAAAGTAGGGGTTCCTGCACAGGCGTATAAACATCGATTTAAGTTGATACGCCTTTCTTTTCGGTAAAAAAAGTCCAGAAATCGCAAGTTTTTGTTTTGACAAAATCTTGAATAATGGATAAGAGGGCAAATCGTTGTATTCTTAAAGTAGAAATGCCAACTTCCCACTTAACAGTAGTCATGATTTTCGTATACAATGTTACGAATACATTACTTTTAATTGTTGCCTCGCTGCAATTATATATTTTTTATCTGAGGTATAAGGTTTTCCCCTTCATCGAATAACATCATTTATATGTAACTGTATAAGAAGAAATAAAAAATACTCAATATCTGCCACCATGTTACCTGGTATGAGCTGCAGCCGTGGTCTCGCCCCATTCTCACCAGGAATAATGAAACCTGTTACATTGAAAAAAGGAGTGTAAATGAGCCTCGCTCTGAGGACAGGGTTTTTAATGCATGTGCGTAAAGTATCGTCCCAGATAAGCCTGTGCAGTGCGCACAGTCTAATCAGGGACGACACTTTCCGCTTTTATTTTATTTTTCGTTTAAAGGAAGACTGTTCTTGTCGAAAATCCAGTTAAGGCGTTAACTGTCGTCCCTGATTAGCCTGTGCGGACTGCACAGGCTAATCTGGGACGACACTTTACGCACCTACATAAAACCCCCTTTTCACAGAGCGAGGTTCAAATGTTATAGCAAGGTTGGTAGAAAAAGAAACATTCGATGTATTTTCAATGATAATGAAAAACGAACAATTTGTACAAATATAAGTTTATTTATTCTCAAAGACATGATTACTTATCACGGTGCGAAACAACAAAACAGCATATTTAGATGGATAACAAAAATGTTCGTTATTGAAGTATGAAGCCTCATTATATTCGTGTTTTAGCATATATTAATTAAGATGCGGTCTTGCGAACAAATAAATTCAATTAGTGTTTTATAAACTACCTTCCTATGTGACACTTTTGATTGAGAGTTTGGTTTTCATTGTTTCATTTTCAGACAAATTAACCATACTCTTTCCAGCTGTTAGAATTTTTATAACTGATACTATGAAACCTGTAGTCTGACAAAGTCGTCTAAATATAATTATGTTTGTAAATATTTTATCGCTTTTCTTCCCAGGTGAATGTCAAAAGCGGCAAAGTGTGAGCTGTCAATCATTTTAACTAGGCGGGCTGATGTGTCTTTGTCAATCACATATGCTGCGTCATCGCTCATCGAGTGAGGAGGAATTTGAAATGTCAAAGATTGTGTGAATGATGTTTATCAATACAACAGTAATATTTTCTCAATCAACGCCGCGAGTACATGAAATACCGTTTTGGAATCGTAGGTCAAATTATAATGTGTGAATGAAGCAATTAGTGTCAATATTACTATACATTATAGAGTATTCTAAAACAATTTATACACTAATAAATATGGTAGCAATACTTTAATACAATGATTGAAAAGATTTGTGAACTAGGTCATCATGTCTGGTGTATAATCGGTATTATCAAAACGCAAACGAGAGTTCAGATCAATTGTCTCCTTCCTTTGGTTATTATGTAGTTTAATTGGCTAGATTCGTTACCTACTGTTGCGCAGTTCGGTATTTTAATCGTTGTCATATTTTATAACAGCGTCCTTTTTATATACCAATATGAAACAGACATTGCATTCAATTGTTTGGGAATGGAGATGCATGCACATGCGTACGTTATTAAACTACAGTACTTAAACATAAACTATACATAGTGGAATCTTATCTTTAAAATCGGTAATTATTGAAAATCAATTACCATAGTTTCACATAAACTTGCATTTCGGAGGCGTATAGAAATACATTTGCTGATTGCAATAGGGCTTCTACTTTAACGTTAGATTTTAAGGCACATATGCTGATTTACACACAGGCAAATTAAAGGGGCCGTCCAACAGATTGGTAAATTGACAAAATTAAAAAACGTTGTTTCATATTCGCAAATTTTCGCGTTTGTTATGATATTTTTGAGGAAATAGTAATACTGACCATTTACAATGCTCTTAAATATCCATTATATGCATCTTTTGACGATTTGAAAACCTCAAAATCATAAAGCGTCGTTCGACGCGAAACGATTGAATAATTTGGAAAGTTCTGTTATTGTCGCTATATTTTGTAAAACTACGAGGATTGCTTATATATGGTATAAAATACGGCTATCGTACATACTTGTCAGGATGGCCGAGCGGTCTAATGGGTTTTTACTCCAGGACCCCGATGGTCACTAGTTCGAGCCCTGATGAGGTTTCTTTTTTTTCCCTTTTTAAATTGTATTATTGTTTTTTAACTGCAGATTTTTAGGTCAAATGTTTGAATTTATCAATATAGAGCATTTAATGACATGCTTCAATACATGCAAAAATCTAGTGGACAGTCCCTTTAACATGTTTAAAAAGGATTCAATGTGGTAGGCATTTAATACTTTCCACCCTTACAATCAAGAAATTATAAATATGTCAACTAGCCACTAAAATAAGCATTTAAAAATTACACATAGAGGGAAAACGTTTGCAACTTACCTAATAACCGAGGAGTACCTATTCGTGAGAAAAGAAAACACATAAAGGCATTCGTTTTTAATCAATAACAAGCGAATTGGCTAAAAAAATATTTTAAATTTATGCTAGATTACATTGAATACTTTACGTCACACAGCATACTAAGATCGTATTACTTTCTGGGCGTTACGAAAACCGTCATTATAATTCGTAAACTAACATGATGGCGTTTATTGTCTTCAACAAGTAGAAAGTCAAGTTTGTGAAATTACAAGGCAATGCAACACTAAATTACAATATGACTAGCAATACATAAACATTTTATTCAAAAATATTTGCTAATTCCGATTAAATTGCAATTATCCGTTGTTTTTTTTTTTCAAGCGCCAACTAAATAAAAGGCTAATCATAGACTCGATAATACTGATTTCGAATAATGAAAATAATTCATAACATGTAGAAAGCCTGCATGCATTTGTAAGTAACAGTTGTTTGTCGAATGTATAAAGACATGCACATATCCAGTGGACATAAATACAATATATCAAACAATGAAACTCTATCAGGAGAACAGTTCTTGTTCTTGTCAACTACTTGTTTAACAGCACAATTACTATGAACATCAAAGGATTTAGAATGGGATCACCGCATTGGAACGGTAAACGCAACATAAATACAATACTTATTGTTTCACTTAATATACATGGTGAGTAAACGTTGTTGATCATTTCGCGTCTGTATATGCAAATAACCACAATGAATAAAATACAATAACGATTGTGTTCTTAATAGTTATAAAGTTCGCATGTCAGCTATTGTTTCATAAAAACAAATACCACAATAAACGTATCTTATAATGGGAATCATTGTGCAATTGCACCGGACCAGTGTATATTCGTAACGTTCACAAACACGTGTCAAATGGCCAATAAATATGTCCAGGACCAAGAATGCGGCGTAGGTAGAGGAGACAGTAGTGACCGATTGTTCAATGACATTGTTTTCATACAATTGTAGGTATTTGTACCGTGTTATGAGTTTGGGAGACCAATTAAATATACTGGGATGAAAATTGATCGTTATTTTTAAGTGGATTCGTTTGGTTTTTATAACTCGCATCGACCACAAAACAATTAACAAAGATGTCATATTTTTGTTGCAAAAAAGGAAAACAAAAGGAGATTTGTAATAATACAATCGGGTTTTTTTTCCTTATATATGACATCATTGAAACAAACCATATGTATACACAATCATCATAATTATAGATACAAAATCTGTGTGTGAATGTTATTAGTGGGAATTCAACCACATTTTTGCTAACTGAGAAGTCCGATAAAGCAGCTTTCAGATAGCACGCATTGCTGTTCTTGTGTCGGAACACACACGTTAACTAATTAATGCCTAGTGGACTCTCCCATCCGTCTAAATTGGATCAATTTATTTCCAAAATTAGGGATGTCTAGTATTTTTATTTCTATATTTAGAATATTTCTTACAGAAGTTCCTTTAAGCAAACAGCGCAGACCCTGATGAGACGCCGCATCATGCGCGGCTCATCTGGGTCTACGCTGTTTGCCAAGGCCTTTTTTCTAGACGCTAGGCATAAATGGGTTAAAAGTACGTTGGTTGACTAATAGGATGTAACAAACTATATTCTACCGTTCAGTCGACACATATACTACGTATGCTATTAATACAATGATGGTGTTATCATCGTGATATTCTGTATAAAAACGATAACAATAATTCAATTAATACATGATTTATAAGAATATTAACTTTTAATTGGACTTACCTGTTGTCGCGTTCGCCGCATCTGCAAAAATGCAATTATATTTTGTTTAGCCTTATAAAGGCAGATGTAAAGATGAGTAAGTTAGTGTTTGGTTATGAAATGACAATTTAACAACGACGTTTTCGTTTTCTTGTTTTACAAAACCGGTGTAGGGAACACTTATTGGAATAAATTATTAAAATAAAAAGTCAACGACTTTCTTATTCTAATATCAAATACACAATACGGATGTATTAAGATTCTCTATCACGATTAATTGTGAAGTTCACCTCATATCTAAAGAAAGTACCATTCACTGACAGATGTTTATTGTACAAACGAGTCATTACGAAGGACGAGACTGTGTGTGGGCGTTAATTTAAAACTAAATACAGATTATAGTCTTCATGAATGATCATAGAATGATCATAGAAGCGATGTATAGTACATGGCTAATTACACAATTCCGATTGGGACAGAGAGCAAACATTATAATTATGTAAAACTAAGGTGTTTGTGTTGTCTTTTAGAAGATGCAAGACAAAAAACATATGCAAAAATATATAGGTGTGATTTATCGTTTTTGATGGCAACAATTAGTTATAAATGTTGCAATATTATTTTCGTCTTATATTTTCAAAAACTGTATTTTTTTCTCATAGTTAAATAAACATCATTTATGAAGTGATACGGATGTATTTAATTATATGTTGAAAATATAATGTATGATTGTTATAACTACGTTTACAAGTAATACATTGGTGTACTTACGATTCGCCGAAACAGTTACTGAAAAAAGAAAATCAAACATTAATCAAGTTTTGTTGAGACAATGGCCGCACTAAATTGGTATTCCAATCTTTAGCAACCATGTTAACGCATTTATTTATATATTAAAATAAATCATACATATGTTTTTATTTTAAAACTAACGTCTACATAAGTAATATGAGATACAAGATATCCAAATGTTCACGTAACAGAAAACAATGCAACTCCTCATAAGAATTTTATCATATAATTAATGTATAATTAATGTAAAACGCAGTTAAATACAAGTACAATAGATCGTAGTAACAATATAGCATTGCTGTCATTATACACAGAATAAAATCCCGAGTAAAGTTAATGTTTTTATATGGTATTTGATATTTGCCCTACATGTTTCATTTCGATTTATACACCAATAACCTTTTCAACACTTGCAGGAAAAACTCAAGAAGCACACATATAACGTACTTTTAGTTGTTAAATGTCAAATGTCAAAATAAGTTGAGACTCTCTATGTTCTGCCAAAGACTAAAAAAAAAAACACACATGAAATAAGGGCTTGACCTTTTTTTTGTTATCTTTGGTATTATTCAGCATGTTCTCTCAATCGAATATGTACTTTATTATAACTGCGTTGCGATTTGTAAACAATAATTGATAATTGTCTTTAATGTGAACCATACCATTGCCGAAATAAATCCATACATAAATCTTTCTATTATCAAGGTATATGTTTACTACTCTTTCTGTGTACATGTACATATATATAGGTATAAGACTGATATGTACTTACGTGTGTATATATATATAGGTATAAAACTGATATGTACTTACGCGCAAAAGATGCAAACACCAAGCCTATAGCAACCCGTTTGAAGTACATTTCCTGTTAATATAATATCCCAGTAATATACAAAATTAACTGTTCATTTCTCAAAGACTGAACAAAAACTTGTATACACCGGATGCAATGATACAGGTCCGATGAAAAAATAAAACAAAATGGCTCACACTCAGTACGGCGTCATTAAGCGATCTGAGATTTTTTATTGACATCCTTTCACTAATCAACGTCAATGAAATCACCGTCAGGACAATTGGTTGACAGGCCGTGGTCGTTCGGTTGTCATCATTTCACGTAAGCGAGATCGTGAGCGAACCTTTATTTTGTCAAATCATGAACATCCTCATCGGTAACTGTATGCTGTAACAATATGTACTAGTGATTGGTCCATAAAAACTAAGCAATACATAAATATTTGCATAATTTATTGAGTTGATATTCACGTGTAATCGCTTTGATCGCGTTGGGATATTTTTGGTAATTTCCTCAATCCAAATAATGAATTAACGAGAATCGCGAAACGAGTAGAAATTATTGAAACAATATAAACATATTTTATTTGATTTTTTTAATTACTGAAGAAAAACATGATAATTGTAAAATAATTATGTGGATAATGTCATACAGTTCTCTTTAGGACTACATGATGCCTCTATTCATAATATATAACTAACAATGTGAGATAAAAATTACAACAACAACATCATCTCAACAGCAACACTCATTGAGATTTAAATAATCCACATAGTTTGCTTAACCCTTTGCATGCTGGGAAATTTGTCGTCTGCTAAAATGTTGTCTGCTAAATTTCTAAAATTAGCATTTTCTTCATTTTTTTTTCAAAGAATACTATCAGAATAGCAAACAGTTTGGATCCTGATGAGACGCCACGTTCTGTGGCGTCTCATCTGGATCCAAACTGTTTGCAAAGGCCTTCAAAATCCGGTTCCAGCATGCAAAGGGTTAAACAAACATGTAGTGCTTTTAAATAAATTAAGCTAATATCAGACGTACAATATTACGTTATAACTACCAGGTACATTCAGAGTAACATGTTACATCAATGTGAAAAGTAGAATAAAAACTAACAAAATAATACATTATAGACAATACAACACTGCCGTATCTAAATTCTCAAGTGAGCATACTCATCATTAACCCCAGTATGTAGTTCTACTGCATCCGTTAACAGGATTTTTACGCAATCATCATGTTCTTTTACAATAAATATTTAATATGTAAACTTTGCACATTTCTATGTCAAGTACATATACATACTTACTGTAAAGAATATATTCATAATTATTACAGAATACATTTCAATCATCTTTGACATATGGTTTCTAATTTTAGCATAAATAGGTTCCCGTGGTAATTTGATAGGCTAAACAAGAATACGCACTGGTAAAGGGCAAGAAGAATTATTTTTCATTCTAACAAGAAAGTTTATAATATGCAAATCGTTAACATGTGTACACAACCCTATATAACCTTTGCATTAAACAGCAGGTGGTATTGGTCTTTAGGGGAAAGTACGCAACTTCCATTGATAGACGTGTTGTACGAACATGCGGAAGTGTATAATGAATTTTCATTGATGACTTCCATTTAAACGTTTGTGAAAGTAATAGGCTTAAACTTTTCTCAAAGGTTTTTATTGGAATCGTTTGTGAACGAGATAAAGGTAAGTAATAATGATCCCAAGGTATGAGATTTTTGTTTTTATGTGCGCTTTAAGGAACTAATAAAGTGTTTTTAAGTGTGACAGGATTACTATTGCACATTAAAGCCTGGAATTTAAGGAAGTTAGGACAATAGATTTGTTTAATAGGATTACATTTGTTCTTCTTTTTTTAAAAGTAAGGACATATTAAAAATAAGAGCATTTCATTGCAAATTTCATTTGTATTAAAGATAACATTTTCGATTATCATTTGGTGTAAAATTTTGCCAATAACGACCAATTGCTGATGGGAATCAACGATAACCGGAATAAGAAAATGTAACATTCTTAATCTAAGTAATTCTGGTCAGGCCTTTAAGTTATTTTAAAAAGAAATTTATTTTTTAAATAATCCGCATTGTTTGCCTTTAGAACATATCTGTGAATTCCAATATTGGATAAACTCATTAACTAAACTTTCATTGACAATGTAAGTTTTGATATTGGAAGGAATGTTCTTTTTCTGCAGCCATAGATATTGAAGTCAAATAGAGTTCAGTAAGCTCGCGATATAGTTAGACCTTTTAGGGTAATTATTTGAACAAATCGTGTATTTATACGAAACATATACTTTGGCAGATGTACCTGTTATTATATTGTTCCAGAATTTTATCATTCTCGTTTTTATAATAATGTCGAGTTAATAATGTCTTCAAAGTTTTGTATATAAACAGTATCTTGGCGAAGAGTTTTTAACCCTAATTATTTTTCGCCCGAACAGGCAGTGATAATTTGAAAAATGTTTAGGATTGCATATCCGCATACCTTGCAGGTAAATAACAATTATTAATTTAAGTGAATAAATGAAACAATGTCTTGTTTGTTTGTTCTATGAGACATTTTACATCTTAGAAAACCAAATGACATACAAAAATACACTTTATAGATATTTGTATTTTTTTACTGTTTCAAGCAGTCCCTATGTAAAATCTATACTTGGAAGTTTTACTTATCCCCCTCCCGTAATCGAGATTTTAATTCTTACAGAAGTTATGTAAACAATTACTATTTAATATGTTGAAAGTCTTATTCATTTTGGCTGAAAATAACGGTGTCGTCTGCATATACCAAGACTTTATGAAGTGGATTGAGTCGTTTATACGAACATCAAGTGATTCCATATACATATTTGTTGTTATAGTAGATAGATGTTTTCCTTGCCTTACCCCACAATTACTGAAAACATTTGCAATAATTTCCCATTTAGGGATGCACATTATTTATATTAGAGTACACATATTCGAAAACGTCATTTGTTTTACCTTGCATTCCCAGTTTAAAAATTGTGAGCCATAAACCAGTTTTACAGATAGAATCAAATGCAGCTTTAACATCTGAATAAGAACAGAATACGTTGCATTTTGTAGCCCTTAACTTTTGGCAAGTTAATTTTGGAATTCTGGATAGTTAGACTTTGTTTCCTAACCACTTACATTAAATGATCCTATTTTCAAATTAAAATGCTTAGCAGGCATGTTTGGACATATGATTATTCAAAATTGTACTTGTAGAAACATACAGTGGCGAGTTGTCCACAGAGTCGATTTTTGTGCTAGCGGTGTTGATAAAGTCGTCAATGATTTTCTTGAAACGTTGATCAATGCGGTAACCATCGTCAGAATTCATGAATCGCGTAATACCCTGCCAGTTAGGGTACAGATTCCTGATTGCGTGGACGTTAACAGAGAGGGCCAACTAGAATAGCATCGTATTTGTCAAGAGCCACATTGAAATCAGGCCACAGTTCCTTCGAACTTCGCTTATCTAACAGGGGTAGTCACGCGATGTCTTAAAGGGAGTGTTCTGTAACATTTTTGCACTGCCCACGATATAATTAACAAGTCGCAGATCTGAACATGTGACAAGTATCGTCCGCCCGTGTGTTACACCTTGTGAATTTGCAACGATGCGCCGGCCAGTGCTCATGGCTACAAAATACCGCGATGTCTAGGTTCAGTGTAAGTTTGCGTGCCAGAAACTCTCGGATCGTTTGAACACAGTCGTCGATCCCAGCAGTCTCGGAGAAGCCACTGCAAATAAGTTTATCGCGGAGAAAATGGGATTCAGTTTCAATACTTTTGAACTATAGAAGTCGTAGACGGGCCTCTGTGTCGTCATGTATTGCTTTTGCTTATTACTATGCATAATTTGTTAACAACATGTCAGAAAGACAGTTCAACTTGTGTTAATACTTTTAAATTGCTCACGCGATGTTGTAGACCACGGAAAATCACATTGGTGTTTGGTAAGGTGACCACGGAACAGACGAAGTGGCATGTCTCTTTCGTTTGGAATCTCTTGTTTTCCAAGCGCATGATATGGACAGTGGGATATATTTAACTGTGAAGCGTAGACAGGTTTTAATAAATAAATGATCTATTTTTTATGATTTGCGATGTAAACAACGTCCGCCATTAACCACTTCCCATATTCCATTGTTTTAGTACTCAAAATGAGAAAATAGTTTGATAAATCAATAACGTTATCCATGTACCATTTTGTAATGCATATGTACATGGAAGCTCGCTCCCTCGCTCTTTCGCTCTCTCATATGTTCGTCCGTTCTAAAAACTTATTGGAAATTAGATCTCATGACTCTCTTTCGTGCATTATGTTTAAAAAAAAGTAATACTTAAAACTAAAGACTAAAACGTTTTATTTCAATCAAATGTTTTAACTGTCTATTATACCATATTAAAATCAAAGCGCTGAGGACACTTAATTGAAACCAGATCGTATTACATATCCATACTTTCCAACGTCAAGGTTTTCACACTCTAATACGACGATTATTCAAAGTGTGCAAGTTCTTGTTTCATATTTGATTAAGTTAATTTGTCGCAATATCAGATTATAATGCACACAAACAAATATAATAATCATCGCTTTTGAATAGCATTGCAATTCACGTAAGTACGTTTTAATCTCCACCCTTATCACAGTTAGGGCATTCATCCTTAGCCGCCAACCTGTCAAAGTATGCAAGACCACGTTCCTTGTTGTATTTAGTAAACTTGGACGTGTATCCCAACTTTCGTATGGGCATGTTCAGTATGTAACGAAAAGCATCTTCACTGACGTTGTTGAAGTGAAACTTCTGTACGCCTGCTTCATGCAATTGAGCAATATCAGCAAAGATGTGTCGAGTAAACGGCTCATGGAGCTCCGTTGGCAAATCCTCCAGGTTAAAGTGCACCTTGTTTGGCGTGCTTGTCTTTCTCACGTGGAAGATTGCAGTGTTTGGTATGTCCTCACGAACCTCGTACGTCTTTTCGGTGAATTTATGTTCTAGGTACGATGATTTCGACCCATTAGATTTCATCTGAAAAGAGAAAAAATACACATTTTACATAAAGAAAATTCATTTGATTTTGGAATTAAAATTGACTTATAGCATCTTTATTAAATGTTGAACACACCATCTCATGATTTCAGTGCTATGTTTTTGGTATGAGTCGGGACAATTTCCTTAGATCTAACGTAAGTTAACAATAATGTTTCCTCCTGCTAACGTCGTGTACGCACCAGTCTTTACTATCTTGTGTAAAGCCAGACTAAGCATGATGGGAACGCACTAATTTTAACGTGGCGTCATGAGTTAGGAAGTGACAGCGTAAAAATGGTATTAAACGTCACCTTTACTCCAGATATTGTTTATTTATGTTTGCCATGGTAATAATGCTCGTTAATTGTATCATATAGAAAAAAAATATCTGTGATTGCTGCAGCCCGTGCACTTAAAGTAATCATGTAAAAACCAAAATTCAATGATACAATCTTGTGTCAAAATTAACGAAAATATGTAAATGTACTGTCCCAAGTACTATAACAGCAAGTAACTTTAGCTACTTTGGTCTATGTGATACTGTTTTGCGCTGTATTTATACCTCTAATGTAGGACATATCTTAAATTGTATTGTGTTGTATTTTTATTTCTATTTTTAGAATATGATAAAATAAATTGCACGACAAGATAAGCGTTGTTTTCTAGCACAAATATTTGAATAACAAACCTCAGAAAAATCAAGAAATAATGTCGTAACATGAAGGCATATGGTAAACATATTGGATCATGCAGTAAGTAATACATTCAGGTTTGTAAATGAAAGATGTTTTAGATTTGTATTTGCATGCCAAGTGTTCAACACTTATTAAACACCTTAGGCATGTTAATACAATTCGAAAATACATTTTTTTTTAAACAATACATGTAGAAGGTCCAAACTTGATTCTCAAAGGTCAACAGGTAATATTCAATATGGCATAACCAGATTCCGTAATTAACATTATGTTTTTTATCGGAAACTGACATAACTCGATTCAAATACGGAAACTCGACCCACGACGACCCTGCTAGGGTATTAGAAGTAACACATTCGTATATATTATACCCATAAATAAATTTCACAATAAGATTAATGTGCCCGACATTTACTATTTGTTGGGCGCCGTTTTACGAGTTGACAAATGACGTCACTCGCACCTGCAAAGTTAAGACTCATGTTAGCGCGTATAGTAAAGGTTGACATTATCATAGTTTAAATTAACAATAATGCAAGATATCAAATATTATAAATATTTACTAACTAACAATATGGTGTCATAAACCACACGTGGCAAATGAACGTCAGGTCATTAAACACAATTTATGATACCTCCATGTCTTCTCTTGGTATATAGTAGTATTTAGCAGTCATTTCGAGGAGTAATTTTACACCGTAATACTTAAGTTTTGTTTTAAATAGATATGTAACATATTGTACAAATATAAATTATTTGTCCAAAATAGATCATTAGAAACTATATACTGTATAGATATTACACAATTTAATCTACTGATGAAGTGTTTAATAAGTATACATTTTAAAACATGGTACTTATTTACTGCACAACATTTCATGTATTTAGCGCGTACTGGTGTATTAAAACTCCGTCATTACGTATGAAGATTGTACGTTACGGAAATTTTCGGTAACTAACAAAACAAAATCATGAAAATCAGCAATAACGCTTGAACACCACGGTGGTATATACTATTTACGAAAAATAAAAACAATATAGTTGTTCTGATATAAAATGCTAGATATTTATCGATACAAACCCTTCAACAAAAGCTGAGATCCAGAAGGTCCTGAAGGCGCTTAAAAACAACAAAGCAGCCGGATCAGATGGAATTCCACCATAAGTCAGACTTTTCCACCACGGAAACCATGCTGCTGCCCCTTCTGCAGAAAGTCTGGAAAAAGGAAGAGTCCCGGCAGATTGTAAAAAATGCCACATGGCGAAACTTCAAAAGAAATAAGACCTTGGACCTCGGCGAAGCATTATGCTGCTGTCAGTGCCAAGCACAGTTCTTACCCGCATTATCCTAGAACGACTTAAAGATGCAGTCGACAAAATACTCCGACCAGAACAAGCTGGCTTCAGGACAAACAAGTCTTGCACGGACCAGATCGCCCCTCTCAGAGTCATCATTGAACACTCCTTGGAGTGGCAGTGGCAGTCAACGCTGTACCTAAACTTCGTTGACTTCCGCCAAGCGTTCGACGGTGTTGACAGAGAGACCATTTCGAGACTTCTCCATCACTATGGAATCCCGCAAACATTCGTTAACCTGTTCCAGCAAGTGTACGAAGGCGCCACATGCCAGGTGATCCACAACGGCAAACTATTAGAGGATTTTAAGGTGACTACATGAGTCCGCCAAGGATGCATGCTATCGATCACCGATGATCTTCCTGCTCGTGTTGGACTGGGTCATGCGGGAGACAACCAAAACAGGTATGACCGTAATCCAGTGGACTTTGACACAGACCTTAGAGGACCTCGACTTTGCTGCTGACTTGTGCCTGATGTCCCAATGCTTCCAACACATGCAACAAAAAAACAGACAACCTTGCTAGAGAAGAAGCACAAACCGGACGGGTTACGAATAATGAAGTACAGCTTCTCTATTTAAATAAGTGGTATACATTGAATATGTAAGCAAGGTAATTTGAAACCTCTTTACGGGGCTCAAAATGTTTGGGAGTGCATACATATATTTATTTTGACAATCTTATCTTGAAAAAAATACATTAGAAACAACTTTAACAAAAGCAATTAGAATCCAATCCATGTATTTGGTTGACAGTTTTGAAAATCTGTAAAAAAACAAGCATCGTATGTGACTTATTCCTTTTAGCTCCTTGTGGAGCATAGGGCCTCTTCAACAGTCAGCAAGCGTACTCTGTTTGGGCTGCTCTCCCCATGACATGTTACAGTTGTTCATTTCTTCCTCACAGGATCGTCTCCAGGTGGTCTTAGGGCTCCCGACTCTTCTCTTGCCCTGGGGATTCCACTGTAAGGCAAGCCGTGTGATGTCTGCTCGAGGTTTTCGCAAGGTGTGACCAACCCACCACCATTAACGCCTTACGATATGCTGTTCGATGGGATCGTGATTTGTCTGTTTCCATAAGTCGGTGTTCTTGATTTTGTCTGTCCATCTGATCTTAAGGATGTTTCGGAGGCACCTGTTCATGAAGAACTAGAGCTTGTTGGTCAGAGTCTTCAGGTCTCAGAGCCGTAAAGGAGGACATACTTGACGTTGCTTTTAAAGATCCGGAGTTTACTGTGGATAGAGATGGATGCTTATTTCCAGACTGGCCTAAGCGTGTTGAAGGCACATCTGGCTTTCTCGAGTCTAGCCTTGATGTGAAGGTGAATGCATTTACCTCAACTGCCTTTATGTTTAGTTGTCTCCCTGGCAGATTGTTACAAATTTAATTGTTTGTAATGATACTTGTACAATGAGAAACACAAAACGTGTTAAGTCTAGAGGAAATGGGCACGCCTAATTGTGTTACTTTTCCGTAACATGACCTGTTGAATTGCGCCCCTTTGTTGCTTACCATCGATGTATTTCTTGTTATTATAATACACGGTTCATACTTCGGTCAAGCGATGAGAAGACAAGCAATACTTACGACCGTTTATCAGCACTAAACTGGTTGTATCGTTTTACATTATCGCGTAGTAATACGATGTTTGTTTTATTGACAGATTTCCAAAACGGTCAACCAAATAAATTGATTGGATTCTATTTGCTTTTGTTTAAAAAAAATCATAGGAATTTTATTCAAGATAAGATGGTCGAATTGAATGTCTACTACTTAATAAATAGGGGCAGAAGCTGCACTTGATTATTTAAATCCCATGATGGTGAATGCATTTATCTCAACTGCCTTCATTATTTTTTTGTGATTTTTTAGTGACACTTGCAAAATGCGAAAAGTGTTAAGTCGAGAGGCAATAGGCACGCCTAATAGTGTGTTACATTTCCGTAATATACCCTGTTGAATTGCGTCCCTTTGATGCTTCTCGTCAATGACTTTCTTGTTATTATCATACACGGTTCACACTTCGGTCAAACAATAAGCTGACAAGCAATAATTACCACCATTTATCAGCACTAAACTGGTTGTATCGTTATATATGAGTCTCGCTCTGTGAAAATGGGGTATAATGCATGTGCGTAAAGTGTCGTCTCAGATTCGCACAGGCTAATCATGGAAGACACTTTCCGCTTTGATGATATTTTTCTTTTAAAGAAAGTAATTTTTTTAGCAAAAATCCAGTTTAGGCGGAAAGTGTCGACCCTGCTTAGCCTGTGCAGACTTCACAGGCTAATCTGGGATGGCACTTTACGCACATGCATTAAACTCCCTTTTCACAGAGAGCGATTTAGTTATAAATTGGCGCGTAGTCAGGGTTTCAGCGCTAGATCAGACAGTTGATTCAACCACAGACGAGAAAATGAACCAGCTTAGAGAAGCGAGAGTGCTGCAATTTCAACGAAATCAATGATTCGATAGTGATCGCGTTTGCACGATGAGCTAGCATTTAAAATGATATGGCTTGACATACAGAAATACAAACATTCAGATTCCACCAGTTAAAACCTTGGATGTTAATGATGGCAAATCAATAAAAAATGTCATTCCTGTCATGCTTCGCCTGTTGTTTGTCTACCAATAAAATATGTAAGAAAATTTATAACTTGATGTTCACATACAATCGTACAGTGTATTTTTTAGGACGGGAATGCAATGTTGTGTGCTGTGCAGTAGCAATTTAATAAGGTGTACGATGTTCCATTGAGGGTTGTATTCCCAATTTAGTTACAGTAATCCGGGCATGAACGTTCTAAATTCGTTTGAAACGCGTAGTGTTATACATATACGATGTAATCAATCAATCACCATATTTATGCATCGGAGATTTTCAAAGTACTTTCTAAAAATAGGACGCTATATAAATAGTAATGATACATGTATAACTGGGCTTTTGTATAATGAAGTTTGTGAGTACGTTCACAATCTAGACATTTTCTTAAAATGGTAGATAGTTTGTTACAGCACAATGAGTGCATATATAAGCGGTAATTTGATGATACCTTATTTATATAAATAGGACTTGTAATACACGGTATGGTGCGCATCACAAAACATTGTTGCTAACGTTAATTGTACAAAATATGAAAATTCAAACCCTAAAGACATCACCAGTAGGACGACTCTGGCCTCCACTCGAAAACGAGTGACAATTGACTTATACAAGACATGAAGCAAATGCATTGTTGATTTAGGAATCGGAATGTGACACTTGATCTCTTGTCCTTAATGCGTTTTAACGATGATCAGAGACGACGCTTATACTAATGGTTTAACACTACGTCTAATTTATTCATGTGGTAAAACTAAAAAGCGAGCATACATTTGGTATATTGTAAAGAAACTGATATACACGATACCATGTAGTTAAATTATTCTGTTATGTATGTAATAAGCGATACATTGACCTACCTCTTTAACTTGAATGTTCAAAGCTGTAGTGCTTATTCCTCGTGAAAGATACGGTATCCTCCTCATGGCTAGTTCTCGCCATTGCTGGATCTGACATCCTTTTATCGATTGCCCGTTCAGTGCTTTTGTAAATTGTCTGAACATTGCGCGTTTCGTTTCGAGAACTGTCGAGTAATAACAGCAACAAACAAATATATAAATCACTTGCCAGTGATCGAGGTACGGTGTGAACTCGTGTACGGCGTTCCGTTCGGGCCAACATCTCTCCTTCTCATTATTCTTCCCATGAAGTGCAGGGCTCCTCTGAAGCATCGACGCTCTGTGACATCACCATCCATAATTACTGCTGCTACAGCTGTTGCTGGGTACACTTACCACCACCAGTACCACCACTACTACTAGTAGTACTTCTACTACTACTAGTAATACAATTTAATTACAGCGTGTTTCACTGAAATGTGTTCCCGGACTGTCAACGGCGCACACGGACAATCACGGCATAAATACGGCTGTCCCCGGACCCTACACGGCAGCTACACGGACCATCCCGGATGCTGCCATCGTCCCGGATCAACACGACAGTTTTGAACTTTCGAAAACTGCCGTGTTGACCTCTCGGAGCCCCAAGGACATTCCCGGACGTTCAAGGACCTACAAGGATCGACAAGGAACTACACGGCGGCTACACGGCTACATGCCGGATGCACAGTTTCATTTCATCGGCTTATAGCACACGTGACAACTGAACTGTATATACTGCGTATATACAGAGTGATGAAGTAGTTTTAATTTTGAGAAAAAGTCGATTCCAAACCTTTCGAGATATGGTTTTGTTCAATGCGCTACGAACCTTTCACCGATTGTAAAGATCTCTAGGGGACATATATGCGACATTCAAACTAATTTTTCTTCGTGTGTGCATGTGAACGTCTCATAAAAAAGAGATCTCGGGTGTAACCTTCAAGCCACCGTAGATCTTATTCTTCTCAGTGCAACAGTCAAGACCCTTTAAGCGTAAGGCGTGACGTTAACGTCAGCGATAGGAAAGAAACGCCACTTCTAAATAAAATAAAAAATAAATGTAATAATACGTGTCACACACATTGTTATTTACTCTTTAAGTAAAGATAGCATCGTAAACACAATGGATAATGCCGCTAACGATTCAGAATTTTAAACTTCAATACATAAAGCAGAGTTTAATTATTCACAGTTAACGTAACACGAACTGTTTTGGCCTGTAGTATGTAAATGAGATAGTAATTTTACATACATTAAATATAGCATTGAGCGTATGGATATAACATGCGTGATTGGTGTCCGACAACTGGAGAAGATCACTCGTGTAAGGCGTTCCGTTAGGGATAACAACTCACCATTCATATCTACTGATGCAACTACTGCTGCGGCTGCTGCTGTGCATTTCAAACAAGGCAAAATGCAACATAAAGACCATATACGAATGTATGTTGATCGACCAACACTGTCGTTAATGAGTCGAGTCGAGTCGCTGAAACCTATTCTGTTCTGTATACTATCTAATACGACATTTTCAGAGGCGATGAATCTTATTATTGGTCGCTGCTGTTTTGTTTGTATTTAATGGTCTATACATAAACACAAGGTCGTTGATCTAGCCAGAGGTCGTTGAACGACAAAACAATGTTATATGAATTGAATATTCTCGAATGTCCGGTTTTCCCCGCTTTATAATTCTGGTCAAAGATCTATCAATAAACATTTATTGGTAGATTTTGTTTTGGTCGATACATATGTCCTGATTGCGCATTTTATACGAGTAGCGATTACGAAATACTGTGTGTGCTTAAAATAAAGGTTTCACCCAACTCAATGTGGTGGGACTGGGGATGGCGTTGAAGTGTTGCTTATTTCGCTACTTAAACATTTTATTGACTATTGGGCCTTAGAATATGATGTGATTTTCATCGGCAGAATATAATATTGACCTTGGTGAACGCCGCGGTCAATAGTCTAAATACAACGTGCTACCTGAGAGTATCACTGCATAATCTTCAATAGGCAACATTCTCACTGACATATTATTGCTGAATATGATAAGATTCATACAGTTCGCTTGAGACAGAAACGGTATATTTTTGCAAATTTAATGCCAATAATTGTAGAAGTTCTCATCGGCACAAAATCATGTCAATAAATATCGAAATAAATAAATAAATAAATATATATCATAGGTAAAGAAACTTACAACTTATTTATATAACGTGCAATCAAATGCGCGTGTCAATGCATTAGAACATAAAAAAAAATGTTCTACACAAAAGAAAGATAGCCAATAGGATTTCCCTACTATGCGTTATCTACAAATAAATAATTCAGATCATAATAATAATAATCTCAAAATCTTGGGGAAAAATATAACACACACAACACACCTCACATACACGGCGATTTACTGAATTGACCGACAGAAGTCAATGTCGTTTTGTCTGGCAGCCTTTCAAAGCATGCCAGACCACGTTCATGATTGTACTTCGTGAAGGTGGATTTGTATCCCATACTTCGTAACGGCATGTTCAAACAATAGCGGAAAGCGCTTTCGCTGACGTGGTTAAACTGAATGTCATGTAATGCGCCTTGTCCCTTGGACTGCACAATGTCATTCATGATGTGCTTCACAACATGTTCGTGCAACTCAGACGATAAGTCCTCGAGGTTTATGTGCACTTTGTCCGGTGTGATCATCTTGCCCACGTGGTAGGTCAGACTGCAGGGGTCCGACATGTCCCGCCCGATCACGCACTGTTCGTCTTTCATTGACCTCAGTTGAGCCGTCGACATTGGGCGATCGGGGGCTTCTTCAACCTGAAAATATAGTGAACAATACGTTTTTATTGTCGTTGTAAGGCTACATACTTTTACCAACACTAAAAAGTTTTTTTTTTCAAGTATATATATAGTTATTTTCTAATATTTACTTTTTAATCAATACTTTTGTTTAGAAAATAGAGGATATTTGTTCATGTCAGTGTAAGATCGTTTGTTATTTCACGAGTGATCATAGAAAATATATTTTTCACGAGTGGCGCAGCCACGAGTGAAAATATTATTTTTTCTATGATCACGAGTGAAATAACAAACGATCTTTCACTGACATGAACAAATTTTCTGTTTCTTTTATGCCCCTGTTTCAAGAAAATAATAAACAATAATTTCCCTTTCGCTGAAAAGTGACCCTCTCTCCCGTTGCGTGCCTCAATACACTGAAATGACGTCATTTTGTTGACGAAATGACGTCATTATTCCAGGGAAATTCTTCAGTTAAACTCTTTTATAATGTAAATAAACGGTAAAAAAAGCATAAAATTAAAAGAAAATTTGTTGGATTTGATCGAATACCGATTTAATTTCACTCGTGATCATAGAAAAAATATAAACAAGGATATAAACAAGGGAAGTACATCTTGATATGATAATCTAAAAATAGAAAAAGGAATTCCGAAAATTTGTTCTTTTCATCGGTGAAAAGAACAATTTTGTTCTTTTCACTGCTGTTATTTCAATGCAGAAATGCCATATTTTATCATTCGGAATAAAAGAAACAGCTATAATATAGTAACATAGTAATAATCGTCATAGTGTAAAACGTGATATCGGAATGAATCAGTGCGAATAAAGTATTACACAATTTTGCTTAGATAGCACAATTGTCAAAACAGACATAAAAACACCAAATAATTAGAAATAAAAACTGTGAACATACCTCATTTTTTGGCAGAGCTGCAGTCGCAGTTGTCACATGCCTGCTCTGGACCGGACGATCGGACGCTAGTACCCGCCACGCCTTGTTCTGAAGGGTCTCTATGACACCCTTGTTCAACACCCTCGAAACTGGTCGCAACATAGTTTACTTTTCGCAAACCTCAGTAGCTTTAAATCTTTCAATTCAACAGCAAGTTGCTCTGTAAAGCTCAGTATATCGTATTTCGCGCGTCGATTCGAAATAGTATATATATATAACGGTATTGTATTCGCTTTAGAATATCGCTTCGCTTCAGCTTTACATCAAATTTACTACTAAGCTGTCTTTCTGCTGTTTATATAGCCATTTCTCTATCGAACGCTTTGCGTCATACTCCTTCCCTTTTAAACCACTTCGGTTGTACTCGGGGAAAAGCACGTACGATATAGACTCCGATTGCGGAAAAATATCAACACAAAATGTGTTGTGCAATAACATGTTTTGATGTTTACTAATGTACACTAAGCACTGACGCTCGAATTGATGTAATGATCGTACGAGAACATGCGAGGAAATCGCAGGAATGTGTGATATCGAGCGTTTTTTGTAAACACGTCTGATCAATGATTCATTGAGCGGAAAATACTAGTTTAAGGGAACTCTACATTAATTAATCTAGATTGTTATCTCTTGATGTGACATTCCGCTTCTTACAATTAACAACAACATTATTCAGATATTTCTTTATTGAAAAAAACTCTGCAGCGGTACATGGAATATACACCATAACACTCGGATATATAGTCCATACGCCGCTGCTGCTCGGTGTCTATCCTATACATGAATAATTAAATACTGAAATATAAATAATAACGAATGCAACTCATCTTGCAACACTTCATGAAACTCCCTTTACGCTACAGTACACCCGCACCCAAGTAAACCAAACAAAACACCAACAAATGTCAACCTGACATAGGGAAAGCGGACGAACATACTGAATATCTCCGATATAAAATGGTGGTTTTAAGCAAGTGCGTTAAGCGTCCGATTTCAAGGCCTGATCAGTTAAAGAGACTACGTGAGTGTCTACAAGTCGTAGGACTAGCGGTTTTAAACGCGAGCGCTTAAAGTGTCCGCATTTATGGTCTGATCAGTTTAAAGCGGAACTATACGATTTTGTCAAATATTTATGCTTTTTTTTTAAATGTGTTAAAAATTAGTATATATATATATATATATCAATATAAATTAAAATAAAAGTTAAGAAGAACATGTGTCGAAAAATGCGAAATAAGCCAGATATTTAAATCTGAAAGCTTAAATGGCTGGAAGCCAAATAAGCCAGCATGTATATCATGCATTTACGATGTGAATCTAAATTAAGTTTTAGTGCAGATTCGTTCATACGACACAAAGACACAATTTTGTTTCCTTACAAATACGAGTAAAAGTGTCGGCATCGGCTTTAACCAGCGCTAACTTNTGGCTTCCAGCCATTTGAGCTTTCAGATTTAAATATCTGGCTTATTTCGCATTTTTCGACACATGTTCTTCTTAACTTTTATTTTAATTTATATTGAAATATATATATATATACTAATTTTTAACACATTTAAAAAAAAAGCATAAATATTTGACAAAATCGTACAGTCCCGCTTTAACCAAACTATGAAGTTGTGCGAGTGCACATCCTGGTTAATATGTTCGTTAATTGGCATCCCTCTAGCAGAAATACTTTTTGAGCTACGCGCGTTACAAACTAAATTACTTTTTTGTGTGCTACAAAGGTTCATAGGTCAGTCATTTTGAAAACATTTGAATACAAATAATGAGCATATTCACATGAGGGTTAATATGTTTAAAATGTCTATACGTTTAATCACTCTAATAGCTATGGTTTATATTGGGAGTTACGCGCGACACACAAATCGTGCGTATGAGAGTGGGGGCGTAACAGCAAACACATATGCTGAAACCCAATGAGATGTTAAGGAGTAAACATGCTTTTCTTGTTTCCTTTTGAGCGATCTTCCCTTTTCGTCTCACCAAGATCGAGCTCGCAAAGTGGGAAGTGACAGAAAATACCGAATAGACCTTGTTGCAAACTAAAACGTCTTTCATTTTTGCCATCGAGTTAGGGACTTACATTCGCAAATGACGGCGTGAACATGTCATAAAGGATTCATCGCTCTGATTGGTTGAACGGTCTGTGCCCTTATAAAGCTGTCTCAGCTGATAATTTCTGGTCAGTTTTTTTTTTTTGAAACATATTCAATTGCGTGTGGCCTTGTGTTGTTGGGGAAACCGGAGTACCACTTCATCAGTCTGGTAAGCAAATTAGGAAGGAGTGCTGGGACACACTCCGGGTCCTCACAGAATGCAGCCTCAGGCGCGGGAGGACCCGTAAATTTCGAAATTAACATACACACATTTCTGGTCCGAATGCTGACTATTAATCAAGTGTTAGTATATCAATGTTAAAATTTCATTTGTCCCCAAAAGACTGCGTCACGTAGTTTATGTATTTCTTCAACAAAGTGCACAGTATTGTGTATACAGTTTATTAAACATCATCTGCAGAACATGACATAAAAATCGTTAATCATGTTTACTCAAGACAGCTAATAAATATGAATAACATTTTAAGTCACATAATGAAAAGTGTTTTAGTGTTTAGAACATTAATGTGCATATGGGCAGAAATAGGACACTGGAAACCGATACTTATAAACGGGTATAATAGAATCATACCGGTAGATGCTAAGAATCGACAATCTACGATTGCTCAATTTCATAATTTAAAACTATTTCGTTGTACAACATTTGTTTCAGAAATAAAAGCGTTTTATCTTTAAAAAAAAGTCAAGTGCACCTCACATTTGTTGAAAGATAGTTGAACAAAGACCCAGTTTATAAATGTTAGATTCGCATTTATTAGCTCTGACATGGTTAATTCCTGCATATGGACCCTCAATGACAGTCAAAACCGCACATGTTGAATTTGAAAATTGATAGTGAGTTCCCATGACTTCGATTAAAAGTACTTGCTCTGGGATATCACTTTATCACTTGTTCTACTGGATTATGTGTCCTGTTCTGAGAAAACTGGGCATAATTCTTGTGCGTAAATTGTCATCCCAGATTAGCCTGTGCAGTCCGCACAGGCTAATCAGGGACGACAATTTCCGCTTTTATGGAATTTTTCGTTTAAATGATGTCTCTTTTTAGCGAAAATCCAGTTTAGGCGGAAAGTGTCGTCCCGGATTAGCCTGTGCAGACTGCACAGGCTAATCTGGGATGACACTTTACGCACATGCATTTTGTCCAGTTTTCTCAGAACGCGAGTCATATCACTATACATAAAATGTATTGCAAAACGTAATTGTGTCATCCACTGTCTGAGGAACTTGAATATCGCTTCATCTTTTTTTTCTTTTTCCTCTTTGACTGAAAATACATATTGGAAATGCCTTTGAGATTTGCTCTGTGAAAAGGGGGTTTAATGCATGTGCCTAAAGTGATTTACTGATAGGATACAATTATACGGATTTATTTGCATAATACAGATGTAATGGTGGCTTATGTGTTAACATCATCACATGGTTGCTTTTTGAACATCTTCTCTTCCGTATTTTCACACCAAATTGTTATATCCCTATCTGTTAATGCATTGGGCTCTGAGAAAACAGGGTTAAATGCATGTGCATAAAGTATCGTCCCAGATCAGGCTAAAAAGGGACGACACTTTTCGCCTATATTGGATTTTCGTCAAGAAGAGTCTTCCATGAAACGAAAAATACAAAAAAAAACAAAAAGTGTAGCCCCTGAAAAGCCTGCGAACTGCATTAACACGTTTTGGGTGTACAATCAGACAGATTGACTAATAAGGCAGCCCAAAACCATTCATTGGACATTGTGTTTACATTCTTACCTTCTTGTGAGAATCAGAGTCCTCAGAAGTCGATGAGCTTCCAGAGCTGGAGTGTAGCCTCTTTCTTTTCTTCACTTTTTTCTCTTTCTTTTCTTTCTTTGATTTCTTGCTTGACTTTTTGTTCTGAATATTATAGGTATCCACCAAACAGTTATTTTTTTATCTGGCTTACATGGAAAGTCTTTTTTAACCATAACAAGAAAGGAAAGCTTACATGAATCATTTATATAAAAATAAAACAGTTATTTTTTCACAATTATATTACTGAATCAACCATTGAATAGTCTTGTTGAAACAAACAATTAATGCTACTTAAACAAATATAATCCCAATGGAGGTGTTTATAGAAGGTATCCATTTATGAAGTTTCACCAAATACATTCACTCTATCAAAGTTATGGAGTTTAAGGCCATTCATCAGCCCAATCAAATTACATATGTTTCTAAACAATTAAAGTAATGAGGAAATGTTAACCCTTTGAGCGCTGGAACCGGAATTTTGAAGGCCTTTGCAAACAGTTTGGATCCAGATGAGACGCCACAGAACGTGGCGTCTCATCAGGATCCAAACTGTTNGTGCTAAATGACCTGCATAAAGGGGTGAACATTGATTAAACCTGTATTAAAATAGTATATACAAGTTAATCGAAAAGTGGTTGTTTATTTATTTTATAAGATATTGATACCATCAACTGTATAATCAGCATAGTGGGTGGATGTTTGAAATTTTCTAAGAATTTCTGTTCAAAAGTTTCTGTTAATTATCTTTTAGATAAGAAATATATTTTCTTAGATGTTATAGAAGAAAGTTGTTCGAGAAATTATGTGTAGACATTAAAAATAAATAATTAACATTAAGACTTTTAATAAAAACTTACATTTAATAATTGAATATAATAATTTCACTAGCTACTTTTACAATTCAGTTATTGCTTTCTGTAAATTGCGTTATTTTTCAAACAGTTTTCTATGCATTTTACTGTAGAAATAATACAAGAAAATGTATGTTATCTTAAAAGAAGATTTAAGATTTTCTGAGACAAAAGAAATAATATTGCTTGCGCAATTCTTGGGTAAACACATTCAAACATATTGGATCAAATGATGGATATATATTTTGTATGTGCTTATCAATAATAATTAATGTGTATCTTTCTTCAATTAGTTTATTAATGTTTATTTATGTTCATTTATGTTTATTTTTTTCACTCAAGTACAAATCACATAGGTTATTAAACATATTTTTGTCAAAATGATTTTCAGTGCATTAATGCTATTCAAATGGTTCTATTGAAAAATGTCCATAAAAGTATAAAATTTAATATTTCCTTTCGTGTTACTTTTGTTAACTACTATTTATAATAATATATGTGATACCTGGTACCATTTTCCTGAAATAAGTATATGGCATGGTTTTCTCTTGAGAGAAGTATTCTCAAAAGAATTCCTTGTGAAACTAATTATATTCTTAAACAATCATTAAAACTTCAGCTAAGAAGAGTGTAATTATCTTTTATTTTGCAACAATAATTCAATCTTATCTAAGATTCAGAATATCGCCAAAAAAATACAAAGATTAAGGGACAAGGGAGACAACTACTGCAAAGTGTGATGTGATTGCATTATGAGTTAACGCCCTGGAGTTAGGTAAGGCAAAATACATCTGCAATGAATTCTCACAATATTTTCGCCCTCTTTTTTGGCATTAAGTCCCTTTTTAAACTCATCCACAAACATGTCCAATTTTTAAGGCAATGTAAATTGTATATATAATACTTTTATTTTGTTGGTTGACGTGTGTTTAACTTTAATTCAACAAGCATGCATACGATCCTAGGGTACAATAATTCCCATCTGCTCACCTGTACCTCCACATTTCTTGCAGGTGGTATCTAATACTGCCTCTAGGACAATCTTCTGTCGTTCTGGCCTGTTACCAAACTGTCGGCGCTTCTTTTCATCTTGGCTGTAAAAGAATACAATATTTACAAAGAAGAGTAGCTAATAATAATTATAATGCATATAAATAAAGAAAACATTAAAATATGTCTTCTAAAGATCTCTTAGATAAAATACAAATGGTGCATAAATAACATACACAATAAAATAGATAAAAAACATAAAAATGAATGCAATAACTAATGCAGCGTACCAGAGGTCTACATTGTTGATATCCTTGTCAATAACTACTACAGAGAAACGGTGGTCTACATTGTTGGTATCCTAGTCACTTACTTCTACAGAATCCAAGAGGTCTTCAGTTTTCCTATCCTAGTCAATAACTACTTAAATACTAGGTAAACATTTGGTAGTTGGAATACATTTTGCTTGACTTATTCATAGTATCTTAGCTCTACAGTGTTTAGATCCTGCTCAATTACCACAAATTGTCAATAACTTCAACAGAGTACTTGGGCACTTCATTTTTGGGGATCCTGGGCAATGACAAAAACTGTCTACATAGGCTTTACCTTTAAGCACATTTTCAATCATAAATACGTGTTACCTGAGCTCCACATTGTTGGGATCCTGATCTATTCCTGTAGTTTGGTTTACCATCTTCATGGCCAGGCCAATCTTCTCACCATCATCCTAAAGGATATATAAGTAAATATAACCACATTTGAGTTTACAGAAAACAAACCCTGACGTATATGTTGATAAAACCTATTGCCGAAATGGTATATCTGAAGAATAAAAAGTTGTTACACGGCTAAACGAGATGAGTAATATAATGACCTTTAATTACACTATAAGATAATCAAAATTTAAATAAATATTGATACATTTTAATGGTAGTTTGGCAATCATTTTCCTGACGTTTCTGAAATGGCTTTTAAAAAAAGTATACTGGTTAAAATAGTTTTATATAGGAACTGAAAAAATGTCTTGATTTAAAGTCAGAATTTGAAAAATCTGAAATATCTTAAAAAATGCATTAATAAGATGTCCATGGTTATTTGCAGTTCTAAATGCATCAATGAATTATACATTTTAAATAAATATAGAAATAAAATGCTTTTCATGATTATTGTGTTTTTTTTTCTCAATTAATTTCCTTTTCAACTACTGACCTTTGCTTCAAGAAAAAAAAGATACCAGGGTGCAGGATCATGTGACTTTGTGGGGTTCACAATTGAACGTTAATGGATGTAAACACACAGTTAATTGATCCTTTTTTTTCGAATGATTTTTTTAAACACTTTTTCTTAAGAATTTCAACTAGTGCATAAATTCGATATGTACAGAACTCATGGACACAGTTATGCTTCACGCAACATGAAATTTTGTCACTGATTTCAGACGTACTCAATGATTTATTCTTAAATCTTAAGATATCGGCACAAACTGCAAGAAAAACGGTCTTTCATGCACTAAAGATTTTTTCAAATGTGTTTTAATAATAGATATTTGCAAAAATAAAGTTCTTAACAGTGTGTTTACATTCTGTGCAGCCTGTGTGTAAACCCCTGAAAACCCATTTGATCATGCACCCTGGATACATCTCCACAAGAACTTCATTTAGAAAGTATGAAACTATGACTGGAAATTTATAATGATAACACCAAGAACCAAACAGTTTTCAAATATCACATACACGTATGCAGAAACCATTTATGCCAGTTAACATCCATATTTCAACATTAAAACGAAACTACTCTCACTATGAAAATATTCATTCAAAAATCAAATACAGCCCAGGCAGTGGCTACATTCTACTTACATAGTACTTACATCCATTGATATGACTTTACAGTAGACGTATTCTCCTCTGGAGAACATCTCTGACGGATCCTCCACCTTGCTGTGGGATATCTGCGACTTGTGGCATAGGCCTTTAACAAAATAAATATAACTTAAAAAGAGAATCATTCTGAGAAAACTGGGCTTAATGCATGAGCGTAAAGTGTTAGCCTGTCCAGTCTGCACAGGCTTATCTGCGATGACACTTTCCACTTAGACTGCATTTTCGTTTAGAAGAGACTTCCTTTTAACAAAAAATTCCACAGTGCGGATTGCACAAGCTAATATGGGATAACACTTTAGGCACATGCATTAAGCTCAGTTCTCCCAGCATGAGGCTTAAATGGTTTAGCACCAAGCTGATATTTGCTGTCAATTTTGATGCACTAGTGTCTGACTATCACTCATTCTCAATTTTTTTACTTCAATGAGGTTAAAAACCATACCATTTTCTTAGATGTGCGTTATACTATGCCACTATTTGTAGTGACTGGTTATTTAAATAATCATGGAACAATTAAGGAAGGTTACATTTTTTTAGTTTACATTAACACAGCATATGATATGTATGAAGCTTGCTCAAGTATGCATATGCAGAAGACAACTCAAGTAAGAGTAATTATGTCCAAAACCAAATTCTATGCAGTTTGTTTTTGCCTATCTACCAGTATACTTCCTAGAGTTGCATGCTGAATTTAGAAACAATTATTTCTAATTCTTTTCACAAATTTAAGAAGACTCCGCCATTATTCCAACCATAGAAACCCTTGTGTCCCTTTTCATTTGCCACAACAACACTTCATGTATGTTAAAAATGTCAAACTTATGAAACTTAATTATTGAAAGACAAAGGATTTTTTTAATTAAAAGCCTGTACAAATACATTCCAGATTAATTCATGGATTTAACTTACCCTGTCTTGTTGTCCCTGGAATTTTGACAAATAAGCCATATTCTCTCACAGAGGCAACCTGTAATATAAATCAATTGTACAATTACATATTGGTGTGAAACTTGTAAATGGTAAATAAGGAATTACATTTTGTATGATTTATTTAGATATATTGGTCTTTCCTCTTGTCAAAGTTTAATACACACCAGTATTTCATATTTGACTGCCACAACAGGGTTTTTTATCTGATTTTGGGGAAAGGGCCTGGCCTATTTTGAGGGGAAAAAAATCGCGCGAAACGCCTGATTTTGGGCAAAAATAAGTAGGTCTTAAATAATCAATTTAACATATTTTACAGTTTTAAAATAAATTCAAGGCAACAGATGATTTAATTATGCAATATGTTTCCAAACTGTCAGATGGGAAAAAAACGTCTAGGGGAAAGGGCATATATTCGGCAGGTCTTTATGAAGGAAAAAAAACCTTCACTAATACTATTTTATTTTTTAAAGACATGAACTATGTACAGAATAGTGCACCATGTAACAGGAAATTTCTTTTAAAGATATACGCTAAAAAGATTTAAGTCTGTAATGAACTTTGTGTTGCCATATGACTGTTGCCCCAGAAATCTTGTAAGTAGCATGTGTACCCGTGGTATCGGCCCTCTTAATGAATACATCTTAATACGGGCAAAAGCCCGAAGGGCGTTGACCGTTAATTTGTATCACTTTTCTGATATACAAAGAGACATTACCTTATAGGCTATCAAGTCAAATAATTCCTGCCGTCACCTATTTTCGCGATGGAAATCATAGACCGCTGGAGCAACACAGACACTTCGACAAACGCTATATGACACGTAGATGCATTCCTCATGAAATAATACGTCATGGCAGTAATTATAAAGTAGCGAATCGTACTCTATGTTATTGTATTATATGTTTTTGACCGCCAAAATGCGATTTTTTGTTTTTCTTCCTGTTTGCCTGTTTCCCGGCCTTAAGCCGTAAAGGGGAACAAGTCATATTCCACAGACTGGTTACTACAAAACGCGACAACTTTCGGCAACATAATTTTCGTTAATATAACCCGTCTAAAATGTATTGCATAAATCCAGATTTCTTTCGAATTTATTTGCTTCGATATATTTGATTTCTGATTGTTNCATTAAAATCGGCAATGTTTTGACAAAATACTGGCTAGATTTAGCTCCCTGTAGTTATGTGTATCATGTACACAGAGTCTCATCATATCGGCCCTTCTGATTGGTTGCTGAGGTTTGTTACTATGCGCATGTGCTTGTTCTATAAATAGTTGCCTAATGGAAAAATGAGCTCTTGCTCATATTGTTCTGTGACTATTGTTACATTTTTTTTCCACAAATAAGCGGATTATAAACCCATTTATAAACCTACTAATAAACCATAAACAAACTATACAATTATGTCTTAAATAATTTAAAAATCACATCATCACCCAGGATTTTACATGACCTCCTTTCCAACCCAAACCTGAAATCAAATAAAATGATCGTCTTAATAGTCATTAATATACAGCATATGAAATAAAACTTCTAAAAATTGAAAAACATTGACCGTTCTGCACTTCTTGAGGGTTTTTCCGAGTGTACTGGTTAAAGTCACGATACAATGAGGGCCGATATCATGAGAATAAGGGATAGGGTTATCAGGGACACAGGGCATGTCCCTTTCCCTGAGTCTTTTAGTGTCAAGTAAGAAGCACCACGTACACTTACACTGCAACTTGGTGTATATTCTCATGAGAAAGAAAGTCAGAGTTGATCAAACCTGTTCTCTTTGACTGGAACCAGCTAACCATTGTACGCTAAAACGAAAGCAATAGTGTAAAGGTTACCTCTCCGTGAAATATTGTATACAATTTTGGAATTGGTCCTTCACTCTTTCTTCTTTTAAATGACGTATCTGCCCCACTATGACCTTCTCGGGAAGTTTTATGCGCCATGGCAAGAAAAAATGATTAAAAGAAATAAAACATTAAAAAAATCAAAAGTTAATGACAAATTTATATCTAAGGGTAGTTATCCTTTAAGAGGAGTTATTTTCGTTATTTAATTAAAATTACCTCCCCTGCGATGCACAATGATAAAGCTGCTACATCAGCTGGACATATTTTCCGACGAAACAAACGTCAAAAAAGTTTAAAATCCGTAAAACATGATATTGTTAAATAGCAAGAAATATCGTTAAAAAGATATTCGCAGTACAGTATATCATGATTTTTTTTTCATTTCTAAAAAATGACATTGAGAACAAAGGGTTAGTTGTCGTTGCTCACATGTGTTGGTCTCCTATCCAACGCATGCAATGTTGCTTATGTAGTGTACTGCATACATATGCATACAATTTTGTATTCATGTTTATACATTTAATTAATCAATTTATAGTACATATCCCATTTCCAGTGCCCTTTTATACACGTATACATGCTGGATTTTGCAGAAATAAGAAAAATCGGAAATATAAATTAATTATATATATTACAAATGCATTCTTGCTAAATTCTACTATTTTTTTTTAAAATTTGTACTCCACTTCATTTTCCGGACAGAATAAAAAAGGAAACAGTTTCTAATTTATTATTCAAGCTCAATAAGGAACCGACATTACTAAAATACTAAATTATAATGGACCTAATTGTACCACATATAAAGGTAAATCTCTGCATATATATGTTGGGTTCTAAACATATTTATTGCAATACATTTCTACGGAGTTTTACGTAATGAAACTCCAGTTCCTTTTTCGCGGTTAAATTAGGACGAAGGAACTGGCATTTTAAAATAATAAATAAATTGAAATGAACCAAAGTCTACCGTGTATAAAATGAAAATCACAGTTTTTATATGGTGAATATTAAACATGTTTGTTGAAATATATTTTTTTGGTATATTTTTTATTTTATTTTCTTAGTAAGAAAATGCCATCTCCTTATTCAGTTTGAATAAGGAATAAGGAACTTTTTCATTTTTCATTATTCACCTGCGGAAAGGGAACTATTTTACCACAGGAGGGAAGCCCATATATATTTTTTAACACAAAGTACACATGTATTGCAATACTGACCTTTACTATCCAACCAACATATATTATATTTTTCATCTATATGTGGTACACTCTCGTTTATTTTATTTTTATATAAACAAATGCCATTTCCTTATTCGGCTTGATAAGGAATAAGCCACGTGTTCATTATTCCTCATTCAACCGCGAAAAGGAACTGGGTTATCATTAAATAAAACACAGTAGAAACATATTGTTTTACTATCCAACCTATATTTACAATCATTATCATCCGGTGCACTTAAATTCAGTTTTAATTCTTTTTTAAAGTAAGAAAATGCAAGTTCTTCATTCGGCTAGAATAAGTTATCAGGTACTGGCTTCTTTTTCCTTATTCAGCCGCGTAAAAGGAACTGTGGTATAAATACAAAACAAAATCGAGATGTGCTAGAATGCATATTTCATATTATAAAATAATTGTATTAATTAATTCGAGTTGATTAACATACAACTTAAATTGTCGATTAGATTATCTTTCATAAAACTAGGATACTATGAGATATTTTCGTTACGAAACAACAGCTGTTTATTCGATTTGAATAAGATATAGGAAACTGGTTCTTTATTCCTTTGTCATGAAATATTTCATGAATTAAATAACGTTTGCTTTTGTTTTATTGACTTAATAACTGTAAGTATTATTTATCTGGAAAAGTTTATACTAAATATGTTTAGCTTGGGAAAGGAATAAGGAACTGTGTCTTACTCATATTCGAATTAAGAACTAGAAACAAGAAACCAACTTACTCTCTATTTAGTTTGAGAGTCTCATGTTTCATTTGTCAAAACAAATATATTACCTTAAATGAGATGAATACGGCGTATTTCACTATTTTATTATTGTTTATCTTCAGCCGGCAGTGTCAATGGTCAAGTTGTTCTGGTCTCATCCTGATCGTGCTCTTCCTGCAAACCAATATGCATAGCAACAGGCCAACACCATACACAACTCAATTCACATCAACATACATAATATGGTTCAGTCCGTTACACGATCTACCGTTAAAATCATTGGCAACAGAACATTTAATAGCGATTTTGTCATTCTTTATTGACATTGTTGAATAATTCTTTTTACAGTTATTTATTTATTTATTACATTACAGAATATTGAAAAGGCCAATGCATACACAATTTGTATTAACATACAATCTGAAAAGAAAATGCCTTAATAACGATGGTGTTCGAATGTTTAATCATACTTCTGCGTGATATCAACAACCGAATGATATCTTTGATTGTGTTACAATACAATTGCGTATTTGCAGTTTTCAGGGTGTGATACTTGTACATGTTTTACAATAACAATGAAGTATTAAATGAAAATCGAAAATATATGACATAGTTTGTACGTTTATGCCTTAATTACATTATAAATCCTTGTCATACTTTTCTGTTCATTTGAGATATATTTTACTATGTTTGCTTCTCGTTTTTTTCACATTTAACTATCAACCTATTGTCTTGGCTCATACAATGTTCATCAAACAATAATCATGTGATAAGATCCGCGGCGTGTGAAAATCGTAATTATGCCATATGCAGCCAGCGTAGCTCCAGACAAACAAGAGCATTCGCACAGTTTCGTCAGGAGCTACCCTGTTCTCTATAGTGCCCTGCAATATTTCGTGGTTCACTAGCGGATGTTTTGACTCCTCATCAGAGTACACGGATGTAGAGGCATATCTGGAGCTACACTGGTCGGATATGTCTAAGGCCGGCTCATAAAATACCATTTGCAACTTATTTAACAGGCTGAGTTAATTTTGTGTTATCTTTTATATCGATTGGGTTATAAGAGGTTAGTATAAATGAAACGGCATACGTTAATCATTTGCAATTAACAATACTTCTAATATGGATAATTTGACAACACCGTTTTAAACATTTTCGAATAAACCTTTTGTCAATTTTGTTACTTTTGCAACGGATTTTTCACTAAAATCCCAAAATATCAGATCGACAGAATTCAAAATCGAGCAGCCATAATAGTCGCCGATGTTTTGCACGATCAACCAAGCAAAGAGATCCTCAGAGCACTGCACTGGCTCCCGATACATGTACGTGTACTGTTCAAGATACTCGTGCTCATGTTTAGAACTCAATGTGGCACCGCTCCAATTTACACCAGAGAGCTGGTCACAGTCACAACTGGTGAAGGTCGATACAGACTAAGATCAATTGATGATAATAATTTCAACATCCCAAAAACTCGAACAAAGAAGGCTGATAGATCAATAGCAGTGATTGGACCCAAGTGGTGGAATGCTCTTCCAAAAGACTTAAAATGCACACTGAGCGAAAACTAAACTTAAAACGCATTTGTTATGCGTTTTCTCTGACAATTGAGCCTTTTTAGTTATAGAACTGTGTACAGCACGATTGAATATTGTCAAATAATTTGTGCGCTGTATTTGTATCATTTAAAGCAGTCGAGGACGTATACATGACATCTCAATGGCATTTATTTATTATGATTGGATTGTTATTTTCTGACGAATTCCTACATTTACGTTTTAATAGCAATCGCAAGTGATCTGAATAATACTGGTTTTATACTAGCAGGATATAAACCTGAGCCATTCGGTGAATGCCTTCTTTGCGCCCAGTCAGTTAAGTGTCTGCCTGTATCAGATTCCCTCTGGTGTGTACTCGGTTGAAATAGAACGTTTTCTGTGCATATTAGCGCATAGGTTGATAACCCTTGCAAATTAAATACAGTTACATATATACTTATATACCGGTACATCGCTAATTGCAATTAGACAACCACTGTGCCGGTATCAATTTGGTATGCACACTTGTGAGTACACCGAGGGTTTTAGACTCCCTACACAGCTTTTGAATATTAAAAAACACATTGTTAATATTTTTTTACATTATAATTAAAACTCTCATGACTTAAACTATTGTTTTGTTAATGGATAATCATTAATACATTCTCCAAACGATTTTTAAAATTCCAAATAAAAATGCCGCATGGCTTAAATTGAATGCCAAGTATGGCTTTCTTGATACTGAAATTTATTATAATTATTATAAATTTCAGTATCAAGCTAGCTATACTTTGCATTGATTTAATTTAACATGTACAGTTTATTGCTTGATTTCTTTAATAATATCAATAATTGATTATTGTTTTATAATATTTTGTTTTATACGTATTAAATCCTGCTTCAAGTTCAATCAGGGTTTTTATTAAGCTCGTTCCGAAGGAGAACAATTAAAAAATTGAACCAACACAAATATAAATCTTGTACCATCATGAAACAGACTTAAAGAAACAATACTTTCTTTTCAATATACCATCAAGATGGTGCGTGTACAAACAAGAAAACCTTATTAGGCTTTGAAAAAATATATATGTCGTGTTCTGAGAAAAATGGGCATAATTTATGTGCGTAAAGTGTCATCCCAGATTAGCCTGTGCAGTCCGCACAGGCTAATCAGAGACGACTCTTTCCGCTTTTAGGAAATTTTTCGTTTAAATGAAGTCTCTGCGGACTGCACAGGCTAATCTGGTACAACACTTTACGCACATGCATTATGTCCAGTTTTCTCAGAACGCGACACCAATAACTTTAACAGAACATACACCCACAAACAAGACAGCTTCAAAAGGTCTAGGTGACAAAATGTGTAGCGTTCTGAGAAAACTTGGCATAATGCATGTGCGTAAAGTGTCGTCCCAGATAAGCCTGAGCAGTCCGCACAGGCTAATCCGGGACGACACTTTCCGCCTTAACTGGATTTTCGCTAAGAAGAGACATCATTTAAACGGAAAAATCCATACAAGCGGAAATTGTCGTCCCTGATAAGCCTGTGCGGACTGCACAGGCTAATCTGGGATGACAATTCACGCACAAGCATTATGCCCAGTTTTCTCAGAACACGACACAAATACATAAAATAGCGTACACTAGGACAGTAATCTCATAATTTAAAATGCTTATCTGTTTAAATTCCAAACAATCTTTCAGTTTCAGAGTTTATAATTACACATGGTATTCTGTTCAGATATAAATGTTATTATAAAGTTTTTAAGTCATTACAAATCATTGAACATATACATATTTTAAGACGTTGTTACAACAATACCACCAACATTTTCGTAGAGCGAGTGCTTGAACGAAAAAAAAGTGAGTTCCAATACAGATTGCAAAGTAAGACAGTTAATCATTAAAAACTTACACCGTGTGAGTCTGCGATGATGACTTAGGGCTCCAAATACATTTGTTACTTTGTGATAATTTAATTTAAGATGCATCGAGATTGTCATGAATAATTATAATGTATACATTTATAATGTATGTATACGTTAATAAAAAAATCAATAACAATTAAAAACGGTGTAATTATTTAAGTATTGCGTGAAGTGATTTGAAATAACATGTCTTTTTGTTTTATTGTACTTTATGGGTTGCTATATATTCAAGTGAAAGCTATACAAAAGGATAGTTTCTACCTGCATGTTAAGCATATACTACCTAATGCTAATACATTGGAATTGATTAAGGTAGCAGTGCACTTAAATATACATTTCAGGTAGGGTAATAAAATGCTATAGTAATACAGAAAATCACCTTGTAGTAAAAGTTTTTGTAACAAATAATAATACACTTAAACATATTTTTTCTCTTAAAATGTGACACTACGATGACATTTGAGACATAAAATGAGAAACAAATTGAGCGCATACCGTTTTTTTTCATTACATAATATTAATTTTTGAAAAATGTCTTCTGCTTAAAAATAAAGTTATTTATTTGCCACTTATGTTCTGATGTAAGAAAATAACCGGGTCAATGCAAGGTAAAGATCTAGAGAAAACAAGAGATGTGTTTGTCAGAAACACAGTGCCCCCTAATGCGCCGCTTTGATTATTTTTTTTACCTTTGACCTTGAAGGATGACCTTGACATTAACCGTTCACCCATAAAAATATGCAGCTCCATGAGATACACATGCATGCCAAATATGAAGTTGCTTTCTTCAATATTGTAAAAGTTATGACAAAACGTTAATATTTATTAAAGGTTTGGACAGAGAGAATGACAGACAGACAGACAAGCCAAAAACAATATACCCCCTTTAAATGAAAAGGGGGCATAAAAAGCTTCTTAATAACACCTTGCTATCCCCCCTGTGGACTGGTTAACACAGAAATGTGTTTACCTGTGACTTGACGGTAATTGTTTACAAGTCATTTATGGCAAAAGTGACGATTGCTGATTTGCAAATAGACTCTGAACTGAACTGTTATCCTATATTTACCCTTATTTTATTAACTTCCCAAACTGCATTGCTCTGCCGAAAATTTCAGTATGATACAATTTTCAATTATTTAGTTTTTAAAATTATTTATCTCTGTTTAAAAGTTTTACATTTTTTTTATTCGTAAATTAAAAAGGATAAATGTAAAAAACCACACGATTGTGAATATCATTTTATTTGTTCATGGACATTTTGTGTTGTGAAGTTAAACTACAACATTGGAAATTAAGTGTCAGTTCGTTGGATGCGCATGCACATACACTATCACAAGTAACGATGATAATAACTTGGCACGATGATGAAAGATTAGATATTTCCAGTGACATTTAAATTGCAATAATCCAAATCCCAGCTACTGAACTTTCGGGTTGCTGGGACTGTACTTTCGTACAAGCTCGTGGAATTCAAGAACAATTGAACATTCCTCTTTCAATTCAATGACTTCAAATACAAACGATACTACATATTATTTAACGTTCTCTGCTTTCCGTTATCAATATTTTACACCAATTTATTTATTGAATTCCCAAATAATTTAAAACAAGTCTCTGGCATTTGTTAATGTAATTTCAATGAACATGGGCGCGGCCATATTGGAACTGGTCCATGCAAAAGAGGGCATCGCCAGGTTAATATTGGCGAGCTATACAAAAGAAAAATATTTACAAGGCGTTGTTTGTTTTTGTTGTTCAAGTTTCATTTCACGTTAACATGCTTTTCTCTAACGCAACAATCGTTTAAAGTTGTATATTATACTTTCTTGGCAGCTCCCTAAAACAATGAAGTCCTTCTGCTTGGTGTTCGTCTCTTTGGCTGTTGCCAGGGGCGGAAATTACGATTGCAACTAGGATGATAAGTTTGGGTAACGGAATGGGAAAATACGTCGCATACGGTAACCAGAAAAGTTACGGTGGAATCCGAGAAGGGTAAGGTGGCTAAGGAAAACGCGGTAACGGTGAAAACCAGGATACGGTGTATACGGAAAGGGAGTTTCTTGATGTAACCAAGGAGTATGGTGGCTACGAAAAGGGCGGTTACGGTGGAAACCGGTGTGACTAAGATACGGAGACTAAGGAAACAAGGGTGGATACAGTGGAGACCAGGGTGGTTAAAGAAAGGATAGGATTTGTTGCATGATTCAGATACGTATTTATAGACTGAAGCTAAGTTACATACCCAATGGTTATTGATAAAATATATGCAGACAGCCAACACATTAAGTCTCGTGTATAAATTGCTAAGAGTAATATAGGTGTAAGTAGTAATATGGTTGGATACGGTTGATACGGAAACCAGGTTGGATACGATTGATACGGAAACCAGGTTGGATACGGTTGACACGGAAACCAGGTTGGATACGGTTTATACGGAAACCAGGTTAGATACGGTTGATACGGAACCAGGTTGGTTACGTCTTATACGGAAACCAGGTTAAATACGTTTGATACGGAAACCAGGTTGGATACGGTTGATACGGAAACCAGGTTGGATACGGTTGATTCGGAAACCAAGATGGATACGGTTGATACTGAAACCAAGTTGGAAACAATTGATACGGAAACCAAGTTGTATACGATTGATAAGGAAACGAAGATGGATACGATTGATACGGTAACCAAGTTGGATATGATTGATACGGAAACCAGATTGGATACGGTTGATACGGAAACCAAGTTGGATACGATTAATACGGAAACCTGGTTGGATAAGGTTGATACGGCAACCAGGTTGGATACGATTGATACGGAAACCAGGTTGGATAAGGTTGATACGGAAACAAGGTTGGATACGGTTGATACGGAAACCAGGTTAGGTACGGTTGACACGGAAACCAGGTTGGATACGGTTGATACGGAAACCAGGTTGGATACGGTTGATACGGAAATCATGGTGTATACGATTGATACGGAAACCAAGTTTGATACGATTGATACGGAAACCAGGTTGGATACGGTTGATATGGAAACCAGATTGCATACGATTGATACGGAAACCAGGTTGGATACGATTGACACGAAAACCAGGTTGGATACGGTTGATACGGAAACCAGGTTGGATACAGTTGATACGGAAACCAGGTTGGATACGGTTGATACATAAACCAGGTTGGATACGATTGATACGGAAACCAGGTTGGATACAATTGATACGGAAACCAGGTTGGATACGATTGACACGAACACCAGGTTGGATACGGTTGCTACGGAAACAAGGTTGGATACAGTTGATACGGAAACCAGGTTGAATACAGTTGATACGGAAACCAGGTTGGATACGGTTGATACATAAACCAGGTTGGATACGGTTGATACGGAAATCACAGTGGATACGATTGATACGGAAACCAAGTTTGATACGATTGATACGGAAACCAGGTTGGATACGGTTGATATGGAAACCAGATTGCATACAATTGATACGGAAACCAGGTTGGATACGATTGATACGGAAACCAGTGTGCACACGGTTGGTACGGAAACCAGGTTGGATACGTTTGATACGGAAACCAGGTTGGATATGGTTGATTCGGAAACCAAGATGGATATGGTTGATACTGAAACCAAGTTGGAAACGATTGATACGGAAACCAAGTTGGATACGATTGATAAGAAAACGAAGATGGATACGATTGATACGGTAACCAAGTTGGGTACGATTGATACGGAAACCAAGTTGGATATGATTGATACGGAAACCAGATTGGATACGGTTGATACGGAAACCAAGTTGGATACGATTGATACGGAAACCTGGTTGGATGAGGTTGATACGGAAACCAGGTTGGATACGATTGATACGGAAACCAGGTTGGATAAGGTTGATACGGAAACAAAGTTGGATACGGTTGATACGGAAACCAGGTTAGGTACAGTTGACACGGAAACCAGGTTGGATACGGTTGATACGGAAACCAGGTTGGATACGGTTGATACGGAAATCATGGTGTATACGATTGATACGGAAACCAAGTTTGATACGATTGATACGGAAACCAGGTTGGATACGGTTGATATGGAGACCAGATTGCATACGATTGATACGGAAACCAGGTTGGATACGATTGATACGGAAACAAGGCTGAAAACGGTTGATACGGAAACCAGGTTGGATGAGGCTGACACGGATACCAGATTGGATGCAGTTGATACGGAAACCAGGTTGAATACGGTTGATACAGAAGCCAGGTTGGAAACGATTGATACGGAAATCTGGTTGGATACGGTTGATACGGAAATCTGGTTGGATACGGTTGATACGGAAACAAGGTTGGATACGGTTGATACGGAAACCAGGTTAGGTACGATTGATACGGAAACCAGGTTGGATACGGTTGATATGGAAACCAGATTGTATACGATTGATACGGAAACCAGGTTTGATACGATTGATACGGAAACAAGGTTGGAAACGGTTGTTACGGAAACCAGGTTGGATGCAATTGATACGGAAACCAGGTTGGATACGGTTGATACAGAAGCCAGGTTGGATACGATTGATACGGAAATCTGGTTGGATACGGTTGATACGGAAATCTGGTTGGATACGGCTGATACGGAAACAAGGTTGGATACGGTTGATACGGAAACCAGGTTGGATACGGTTGATATATAAACCAGGTTAGGTACGATTGATACGGAAACCAGGTTTGATACGATTGATACGGAAACAAGGCTGGAAACGGTTGATACGGAAACCAGGTAGGATATGGTTGACACGGAAACCAGGTTGGATACGGTTGATACGGAAACCAGGTTGGATACGGTTGATATATAAACCAGGTTGGATACGTTTGATACCGAAACAAGGTTGGATACGGTTGATACGGAAATCATGGTGGATACGATTGATACGGAAACCAAGTTTGATACGATTGATACGGAAACCAGGTTGGATACGGTTGATACAGAAGCCAGGTTGGATACGATTGATACGGAAATCTGGTTGGATACGGTTGATACGGAAACAAGGTTGGATACGATTGATACGGAAACCAGGTTAGGTACGATTGATACGGAAACCAGGTTGGATACGGTTGATATGTAAACCAGATTGCATACGATTGATACGGAAACCAGGTTGGATACGATTGATACGGAAACAAGGCTGGAAATGGTTGATACGGAAACCAGGTTGGATATGAATGACACGGAAACCAGGTTGGATACGGTTGATACGGAAACCAGGTTGGATACGGTTGATATATAAACCAGGTTGGATACGTTTGATACCGAAACAAGGTTGGATACGGTTGATACGGAAATCATGGTGGATACGATTGATACGGAAACCAAGTTTGATACGATTGATACGGAAACCAGGTTTGATACGGTGAATATGGAAACCAGATTGCATACGATTGATACGGAAACCAGGTAAGATGCGATTGATACGGAAACAAGGCTGGAAACGGTTGATACGGAAACCAGGTTGGATATGGTTGACACGGAAACCAGGTTGGATTCGGTAAATACGGAAACCAGGTTTGATACGGTTGAAACATAAACCAGGTTGGATACGTTTGATACCGAAAAAAGTTTGGATACGGTTGACACGGAAACCAGGTTGGATACATTTGATACGGAAACTAGGTTGGATGCGGTTGATACGGAAACCAGGTTGGATACGTTTTATTCGGAAACAAGGTTGGATACGTTTGATACAGAAACCAGGTTGAATATGGTTGATACGGAAACCAGGTTGGATACGGTTGATACGGAAACCAGGGTGGATACGGTTGAAACGGAAACCAGTGTGGACACTGTTGATACGGAAACCAGGGTGGATACGGTTGATACGGAAACCAGGTTGGAAACGGTTGATACGAAACGAAAACAAGGTTGGATTTGGATGAAACCTGGGTTGATATGTTGGTTATGGAAACTAGAGCGGATATGGCGTTATGAAAACAGAAGGGTATCTGCTAGCTACGGAAATCAGGGTGGATACGATAACCGATAAGGTAACGGGCGGTATGGAGGTAATGGAAACCAGGGAAACTGCGAGGGTTACGGTAGTCTTCGTAAATACTCGAAGATATTTTGTTGAGCATATCAAAATATATTTGTTCCATGATTCAGTCACAAAGATACAGACTATACCTAATTTACATACCCAATGGATATTCCTAAAATAGATGCAGATAGACCAAAATTCAGTCTCGCGAATGCATTGCTAAGAGGAATAGCATTGTTAGTAGTTGTAGACCTAAGCTTTCAGTGGAACGCTTTTAAATCTATAGCCTTACACTCGTGTTGTTATTTAGTAATTTGACTATTTACATTTGTATTACAAACCTCTACACTACGAGAGTACAACAATATAGCATGGTGTCAGAATTGGGTTTTATGGACAATTATTAATATTTCCTGATATGAACTGGAATGATTCAAATCCATCAAAAGCATTAAAGAAATGTCAACGTAATGTCATTGTTTTCTTTTTCCAGTCCGTTTAAGATTAAGACGATAGAAGAGAAGGTCAGCTATGTATTACTGTGGATTGTTGAGAAAGGCTGCCCGACCTAAGGCCACAATCCAAGACATTAAGTCGTACGTCATGAAAGAAACAACCCTTGAGTTGGGGAAGTCCACTATTTGAGACATCCTAAAAATGAAAGATAAGTGGCTTTCCGAGAGCACCGAGAACCTCAGACACCGCGCTCCTAAACATAAGCAACTTGAAGGCGCCATCTTCATGTGGTTTACTGATATGACATCACACCATGCCGCAATCAACAAGGAGATGCTGATGTCAAAGGCCAAGATGCTAGGGGAGCAGTTAGGTGTGGACGACTTCAGCTACTCCAAGGGATGGCTATACCGCTTCAAGAACCGACGAGGCATCAAGCGTCGGCTGTATGAAGGGGAGGCTGACAGCGCCGACATGACAGCCGTCGATATAGGAAGGCAGCAGTTACAGGAGCTACTTCAAGACTACGCACCCGACGACATCTACAACCTCGACGAGACCGGCCTGTTTTTCAGGCTTGGTCCGAACGCGACACTGGCTACAAAGAAGATGCAGGGTACCAAGAAGGCCAAGGAGAGACTAACAGTAGCGTTGGCTGCCAATGCATCGGGGACAGACAAGCGCCGCCCGTTCGTGATTACGAAAGTTAACCGCCCGAGATGCTTTGGCAAGTCCTACAACCCGGAGACGTACTCGCGGTACCGCCACAACCGGAAGGCCTGGATGACGGCAGATCTTTTCATCGACTGGCTCCAAGATTTCGACAAGCAGATGAGTCTGCTCGGGAGAAAGGTCATGCTCCTGGTAGACAACGCCGCCAGCCACACAGCAAGGGACCTGAGACTGCGCAGCGTCCGCCTCCACTTCCTGCCACCCAAAACAACATCTCACATCCAGCCCATGGACGCCGGGATCATCAAAACCTTCAAGACGTACTACCGGAAGCAGTTGATTCAAATCTACCTCGAGCGAGCCGAAGCAGGGTAGCCCCAGACGGTGGAAATCAAGCAGGCGCTCTCCATGATCGAGAAAGCCTGGGATTCTGTCAGCGCCACAACAATCAGCAACTGTTTCCGACACGTGCAGATCCTGCCAACAACACCCGAGGAGGCCGACTCAGATGACGACGTACCCCTTATGCAGCTTCGACGCCCGAGACCAGACCAAGCCGATGAAGAGGACGACATGCCCCTGGTGCAGCTTTGATGTCTGCTTAGCCAGCTGCCACCTGCGAGTTGCGACCTTTCTGCTGACGACGGGGTAGACGCAGATGAACCGACCGGGCACCAGCTTCAAGACGAGGCCATCCTATCCATCCTGAGGGACGACACAGAGGAGCCGACCCATGACGACGACAACTCTGACGACCCAGACAATGACCCCTACGCTGACGTCACCACCAAGGAAGTACAGGCTGCACTTTTTACAGTAATCTCATACTTCGAGAGGACGTGTACCGGCTTCACAAACAACGACCATCAAAACAGCCAGCGTTCATTGGACCAGCTTTGGAGAATGATGACTGTCTTCAAGACCGAACCATCAAGGATTGTCGCCAAACAAAAGTGACGGACTTTTTTTACGAAATGAACTTGTTGTGCGTGAAAAGTTGTGCTAGGATTATATAAGCAATCAATTTAAAACGCATCGAACATTACTTGTCGCTATTGTAATCATTGTAATCATTTCAACATTATGTTGTATGTGACGGGTTATAACTTATAAATACAGATACACATTTATTAAAAGTTAAAACAGTATCGCAGTTTTAAGTTATATTTTCATTTGCCTTCAATAACCTTGATTTGTAACTATGTGACGTCACCAGCTAACAGCTCACATGCCACCCATGGCAACGTCTTTTCACTGCTGCAGTATCACACGAGATACATGCAGTCCTCATGGAAAGTGTACATGTATACAGCAAAATTCGGTTACGCGTTTTTATATTGACATTGACAACATTTGATTTTTTAAACTAAATAAATGTCTGCGTAGCAAGAACATATCATTCTTGATGCGAAATAAGTATGTAAATGTACATAAACATAAGGTTTATGTCATAGGGTAAATATTTAACTCTTGAAAGTTGAAACGGCACTGATTCGATCACNATAAAAAATGTTGTTTTATGACATATTGAGAGTGTTAAAGTGACTTGGCCACGCGCCCAACACCTGTGGATTCGATAATCCGAAAGATTCATTTATCCGGAAATTTCTGCCGGAACGGACGTTTCCGGATAAACGCGGGATCACTGTAGTTGTAGACCTTAGCCTTCAGTGGAATTCTTTTAAATATATAGCCTTACACTTGTGTTATTTAGTTATTTGACTATTTACATTTGCATGTATTACAAACCTATACACTACGAGAATACAACAATATAGCACGATGTCAAAAGTGGGTTTTATGGACAATTATTAATATTCCCTGTTATAAACTGGAATGATTCAAAACCATCAGAAGCCTTAAAGAAATGTCAACGTCATGTCATTTTTTTTCCGGTCCGTGTAAGAAAAGACGGAAGAAGAGACCGTCAGCTATGTATTTCTGTGGATTGGTGAGAAAGGCAGATACTTACATATACTAAAGACCTTGACCGTGACGTTGTTTTGACTGAGTATGAGGACATTCTAAAGGGTCTGGTCTGGTACATGCAAATTATACTTTAAACTACATGATGGTCCTATGCTAAATCAGCATAGAAGTGTACCCGGGGCACAAAAGAAAAGACCCAAGACAAAACTACAAAATATGGAATAAAGAACAAAGAGCATATTATTACTAAGGTCAACGAACCGACATAGATAGATAATCTTTTATTATAGTGACATGTGTTTACGTACAGGGTATTTACAGACATATATACAATGCATAAAAGAACACCGGCCTAAAAGGCCTATAAGTCACCTTTACAACAGTGTAAAATATAACGTGATCATACTAAATACATTCCTAAGTAGTAGAGAAACATAATACAGGTCAGTTGAGGGCATGTCTAGACCCTTAGAATCTAAATGAGGCCATCAGGCGTCCACATTATCCGATGCGAACATTTGATGACATTAGATGTTACATATGGTTATTGGTCAGTTTAATTGGACATGAAGTCCTCTTCCCTTATGAGATTCAGTACACCGTTCAGAAGGTTAAGGTTCTTACGTATGCAATTTGTTCTGAATGGCAGTCAACACATTTGAAAAAGGATAATCGACAGTTGAGGTTATTAAAGGGGTAGCATGTGTAGTTGACGATAGTTTGATGTCGGAAAGTACAAAGTCTAAGCATGGCAATAATCTACTCGCTTCGCTGGACAGTGCACGCTGGAAAGGGGCCTTAGTTTAATATATTTTATTTTAATGGAAATATGTTAAGTCGTTTAAATTAATGAATAGAGTATCAAATAACATAATAAAATAACTAACAATTGTTATTATAAACTTTATAGTTACATGTATATTAAATAGGGATGGCAACGGTTATTCGGTTAACCGGTTATCCGTTTCTTAAGGAGGTTAACCGGTTACAAAATTAATATTCGGTTACTCTTGCAGAAAACACAATTTTTGGTTGAACGAAATAAATGCTCAAATCGTTAGTTTTGTTTTACTTCATTTCACTGTATTTGCTAATCCGCTTATCTTATCGCAAATTATCGGCAATTACCACCCCGTGATGCCCCCCTGTGTATCAAAAGCGATTAGAGTTGTAAACCATCGGGGTGCAGCGGATTAATGAGCAGGCACACGAGCACCTACTATGCAGTGTATTTTTTTAGCACTTTACATTCTATCGTGTTTCAATTATTCACATATTGTTAAATTTAAATTATAAGCCGACCAATTAGGCTTGTCAGTTAGCACATTTGACTGCCACATGTCCTTTTATTTTATAAATATAACATCAACGTGAATATCCAGTATAAAGTCATGAAATGTCATATCATATGTCACAATTCACGGTATCCGGACAATCGCTCCCACAGACAATCGCTCCTACGCTAATTTTGACAAGGCGGACAGTCGCTCCTACGTTGTTTTGACAACCCGGACAGTCGCTTCTGCATTATTTTGACACCACGGCCATTGTTTCCTACAATTATATTAAATAAAAAATAATTACACTAATACAAAAAAGTTAGCTTATGACAAACTTTCACACGCCAAAATATCATGGTATGCATGTAAAAACACAGAATTATAACACGAAAATAAATTAATAATAATATTAATTTCCACCCCAGTCATTTATTCGATTAAAACAATGTACATATATTGCCTTCCATTCAAAGTCTTTTAAGCCCGTACTTCACTCGGCAATGAAAGTCTGTATTGACTTCATACTATGTTGTCTTTGTTCAATTCTCTTCCAAAAACTAAACGAATATTTATTGTTTACATCTCGGTTTGAATAATTTTTTAAACACTGTAAATTTATTTTCTAAAGTGGAATATAATGTAGTGACATAATATTGGAAAAGTAAACCGTTTGCATTAAAGGTCTAAATGCCAACCGAATGACCATCGAAATGCTATTGTTATCAAACGTTTGACAGAAGGTATGGTCCTACTTCAACGCGCGTGGTATACAGCCATATAACATGAGAAGGATCACGCGTTGGGTGTATCAAACCAAGATGGCTCCGCAATAGACACGATTTTTAAATCGATTGAAGCTCACTTAAACATAGAAAATGTGCACAAACACAACCGACTGCAAATAACAGAAACAATCGATGCGTTTAAGTTATGCTAACTGAGTTACCAAGAGCCATGTCAATGTTGTCGAGCTAAGGTAAAATTATTCTGAAACAAAAAACTGTCGTTATTTTAGCTTACCGAAACCAATACCTTAACAGCTACGAAATGTTCAACGTCTTATTCCATTATCTTTATCATAATTGCAAGTCTTATGAAAACATTATCATTTTAACAATTGCTAAACGAATACGGATTTTCCTATTTTTTTTTCGAAAATGCAAATATAACTCATTGTCATGCTTTTGTTTGCGGATTCAAATGCAGAATTATTGACACTTTTAAACAGGAATGGATTGGTAATATGAATATAAGTTCTAGTCCAGTTGTGTATAAAATACGAAATTCTATTTTAAATACCACGTAATAACAATTAATAGTTTTCTGTATATCCTTTGAAATAAGTCAATGTATATTCGTTGAGCCATTCACGTTTAACCATTGATAATTTGTGCATTTTTATTTCGATTTTTAAAATCAAAATTATATAATTTATACCGTTGTTAATAAAGTATTAGTTACCGGTAATCCGTACTGTCGTTAAAAATGCAGTATTTTTCTCCTTCTCTAAATCGTTGTTATATATATATATATATATATATGGTTAAATATACATGTAGAACCTGAATCCTATGTATCCACTTTGTTGCTTTCGGCGTAATTAATCTGAACGCTTAACGCTTACGGCAAGTGACCGTTATACTCAGGTTAATAAAGACTGATTTTCGTTCGGGGGGAAGCAAGGCTGACCGCTTACGTCAGATGAGCGTTATGCTCAGGTGAGTGCTATGTCAGGTTTGCCTGTATAAAAACGTCAGTCGTTAAAATGTTAGAGTCTCTTATGACTAGACGATCACTAAAAATAAAAACTAGTTAAGTCATCTATAACTTTATAAGATTATTATTCCCTCTTTTTAAACATCGTAAGAGGCACACAGACACGGATATTATAACTGGACAGCAACCTTTTACATATTGATACAATAAAATAAACGCCCTATCGAATTTAAAGACGCTGGCTAGCATTCTAGTAATTTGCGCACCTGAGATAAAGTTGTTCATTGTGTGGTTTTATGTTCGTCAGTTGGTATGGCACATGTGAACATGTTTTGTAACTTTGAAATAACAAGACACGAAATACGTCATACATAGATATTGTTTTTGTTAATACACATGAATTGATACTTGAGCGGAACCAACTGAAGAGCTAAGCTAATCAAGTGTCTGCCTTGAATCGCCTGGTAAGATGCACTTATTCTGAACGGGAACGACCACACTATGATTTGATCTGTACTCTTAATAGGGTTTCTAGATATTGATTAGCGCGAATTCACACATTGGTCAGTTTTAATTTCGTTTAGAAAGAAGCATTGTTTTGTCATTCGAAGAACAAGTAAAAAGTTACTAGCATAGTGAGGCATACATTTGTTTCATGAAGGCTTTTGTCAAAGTTTATTGTATATCAAATAATACATTTCGGCATGCGTTTGCATTGTGACGTAAATAACGAATTATTGCGAATGTAACTAAATTGGAGCTGTCTGATTTGTGTCATCCTTAAATTGTAGTCGCACAGTGATGAGTATTGCTCTGGAATAATAGGGTCACGATTTGCGTCATCTGTCAGGCACTCCTGATAGTTATATGTTGCAACTTGCAAGTAACATTTGGTGGTCTGAACCGAATTTATATGATGGGGGCACTTACTTTAAATGTTCTATTGTGTGTGATCATCTTCTGGAAGATGTCGAAATGAAGTCATTACAGAGAATTCATGTGATTTTTGTGTATCTGACATGTTATGCAATACGCGATTTCCTGTTGTTTTGCCTTTTTACACGCTTTTGCTTCGAAAATAAAAGATACATTATTGTAAGTGCGTGATAGATAATGACACACTGATATGCAGAAGAAAGCTTTTATTGTGATAATACATAAACATAGGTGAATCTGTCTTTGTTATCAGTTTCATAGGTATTCTATTAATGCATATGTATTCTTAAAGTGCCATTCAAGTTATCTAAGCAAACATGTTATATTTTCCGCGTAAAAACATCATATGATCCTTTCTGAAACTGCTCTTCAAAATAGAATGCAAAGCTTTTCTATGTAATCAGGTACTTAGTTAAGGGATAGTAAATACTATTCAATTGAAATAACGAAAACAATCAGTTTTCAAAAAAGCGAGAGTGTCCTACGGGCTGTTCGATGATTCCGAACCACGATTTTTCATGAGTCGATATTTCCACAGCTGAAAAGAAAAAGAAACAAGTCTCAAACCGTGTTATGTACTTCGTTTAATGATAGAAAAATGTGCTTTAAATTCATACAGTAATTAACACGAATGGGAATTTTAATACGCATCAAACAAAATGGCTTAGCTTGCAATGTTTGTCTGACGATACAATGTGTACATGGAAATATAAGTGCTTCACATTTTAGCGACGCATCACGAGGAATGATGTATCGATAAGAAAGGATGTGCCATAGATTGCTCACCTGTGTGACGGGTTGTGGTCAGTTTTGATATATGGGGCCTGTTCAAAACAATATTTATAGATGAACCCTATCTGATGTCACACACCAATGATTAAAGTTCTGGGCCTTTTTTTTTGTTCATAGAAGACGATCATTAACAATATTGCTACATAGGTCAATGTAAAATAGTTTACCCTGAAAGCATGGCCGGTTTTTACCACTGCGGTATGAAATGAACAAAGTTTGTAGAGGACCATTACACGATGTGAACTACCAAATATTAAACCCTTGATTCGCGCATTTTCAGAGGAGAATGTTGGTTTTAGAAATCTACGCCACAAGTCTTTATAAATCATTTGCCCGTGGGACCAGTCTGGCAGCAGGGGCATGTTTTTTAATAAACTTTGTCAATGATCTGTGACATGTTGTTTCAGAAGAAGAATATAGTTCAGTGCTTAACCATATAAATCATTGTAAATCACGTGACCCCTTAAGCGTAGACAGTTTTGAATACAGGGACATTATCTGAACAAACTTGTAAACACATACAAAAGCTTTGGGACTTGTGTTTTCAGAGAAGAATATATTTAAGTTATTAACCAAATAAGTCTATATAATTTATGTGACCCCTGTGGCGTAAAAACATTCGACCAGAAAGGCATGATTTTAACAAAGGTATTAGAGGACCACAGTATGCAATATTTCTCACTAAATATTAAACCCTTGACCCTTGCTGTTTCAGAGAAGATGCTTTTACAAGTTTTAATTTTAAAGATCTTTTTACAGACGAAGGACGGAGCACGACGGAGAATTTTATTCAATTTTGCCAATTAAACAATTTACCGAAAGATTAGGACAAGAACACTTACAGGAATATTGTAGAAGTGTTTCGTCGGACAAATTTGAGTTAACAGAGAGAAAAGACAAAGACAGACGAAACATGACCATTGTGATTCTGGTACACATGCAATGTGTCTAAACTGAGGGGCGTTAAACCAAAGTTCAAAATGTTACCCCTGTTGCTGTAGACGCTCATCCGCCACCTTGCTCCGCATGTTTTGTTGCTGTCCCCAGGACAGGCCGTGTTACATTCGGAATCCGGCCTTTTTACAGCGTCCAGACAGTCTCCACAAAAGCACTCGATGCCGACCTACCATTTTACAATTATCATGAACCTGACTTTAAGAAATATATATAAATATAAATAAATGATTTATACTGATATAAATTGGAGCCTATTTCAAATAACAAAATGATGTATGAAGGGAACAGTGATTGTTGTTACTCCAATTGTAGATAACAAAAACTTGACTACTCTGTTGACTTCTCTAGTTTACTGACCTGCATGCCGCTGTAAGCGTAGCCATGGCAGCGAGCGGCGCACTCTAACGGCGAGTTTGAACTCGAGTAGGGGAGCCTCACAGCCATGATACGGACCGGAGTGTCCTGAAAACATCCGATGTACCGGAAAGCTGTAATTAAGAGCACGTTGGCAAGTGGTAAGTAAAGTAACAACAGTCCCATTCATCGTTTCGTATCACATATATGAGTAATACCTTCTTGGTTATTTACGTGTACCTCTTATCTGTTTATGTTCCTAAATAATTGTAAGGTAGAACTAATGAACAGATTGAACTTGGACTTTCTTGTAATCTTTGGTGCAAACTATTTAAAATAGTATAATAAATCTGTAAAACTAATATGGTTAATATATGTTGTTTTAATTGAATCGAAGTTGGATTTTAATTAAAAACCCAAGCACTTATCATTATGAAAATATAAAGGTTTTCCAATTTTTTCAAGCACAATGTCATATGCGTGCCTAAAAACAATACTGGTGACACCCAGCTTTTTATAAAAATAGTCTGTTTGAAAAGGTTACTTAAAAAGTACTGGCTTAGTCTTAAATCGATGTACAAAAATCATCTAAACCAAAGCGCCCGCCGTTAATATTTGTATGGTTGATATTAAAACTACATTTCTGTACATAATTTAAAAAGATACACTATGGCTGGGCATTAACACATTCAAAATGACCGTTTAATCTGTACAAAATGAAATGAGTCTTTGAATGTTAAAGGGACTTGTTCAAAGATTTTGGTACTTTTGAAAAATCTCATTAAATAAGTTAATTACCAAATCTATAAGGTATTGAATAATCTAAACTTATTATGATAGCAAGAAAAAAGTAGAATAAAAAATATTGCCTAGCCCGGGATTCGAGCCAGGGATTCGAGTTCGGGATATATCTAAGCAATAGAAAGAGCGCTACCACTTCGACATGTTAATACTCGATCTGTTTTCCAAATTTTCGAGGAAAAGCATTACAAACGCTTTATTATTTTGCCGATTACGAATAATGATTGTCAATTATTAACCATTATTTTAAACATTGTTCTTGGTAAGGATTGTCATTTCTCTTGTTTAAGCATAATTCATACATTCTTTTTTGAATCTATGTCAATAATTTTGAAAATAGTCATTTTACCTAAATGTGAAAAAGTCCCTTTAAGCGCACTTCATGTAACGAGCCCCTGTGACCTTGACTTGTGACCTGTTGACCTCAAGTATTGGTCCCCTTTCATTTATCATACCAACTTGCATGGTTGTAAAAGGCAAAATCGTTCTCCCTATATTCTGCACTGTCAATAGACTGTATATAAACGTATGTGCACATCACATAACTTTCTTCCAAACAATTCGCCTGAACGGAGTCTCCTCTTGTCAACCATTACTCTATTTTCATTGAAAGTCGCACAAATCACTTACGGGTCTGGCAGAATTGTCCGTCCCAGCCGGTTGTACACTTGCAGCCAATATCTTCACTGTGGTTCTTGAAAGAAAAGCATGCGCCTCCGTTTGAGCACGGATTGGGCACACAACTGGCAGCCTGCGATTGCAACGATGAAGAATGAATTGCTCGCGAAGACGAACATCTTGGAACTGAAACCAAACTTCTAATTAACATTTGCTGCTGCATTTTTTATTTTTTATTTTAGCCTAAAATTATATGATAAAATATGATAAAACTTTTTCTTTGTAAAATGTCTGACATTAACTCGTATATGACATTTATATAACTACAACTCCTGCTGCTGCTGTTGCTGCAGCTGCTGCTACTGCTAATACTTCTACTACTACTACCACTACTATAACATATTACAATCGTTGCTGATATTTTTCAATTGTTTTAACAAATAAAGCTCATTGTAAATGCCTTATAAGTTTGTTTTCAATTTTGCCAACAAAACAATATTAAATGAACATAAGGGCAAGGAAGTTGTGTATATGTATAAATACCAAGCAAATGTTCAAAAGCCGTTCGGTGTCTGCAACTCAGATTCTTGTTCTAGCTTAGTAATAATTTTGATAAAAATATTCTATACAAATGTTCTACACGGACTTAAATATAACACAATCGTGTCTGTGTCTATGAATATACAGACAAAAACAAGACCTTTAAAAGCTTGACATGAGACTGTTATAACAAGACTGATACAGTAAGAGCTTGTCCGAGAAGTGACGAAAAACCCTCGACACCATCCGTATGTCGTGTTGTATAGCAAAGTGTTTCAATCATGTTATACAAATTCTCATTTGAAAAAGGGGCATAACTTATTCAATTGTAAGGGTAGTATAAGGAAAATTGCACATGTACAACTTCATATGATAAGGGACAATAGTTTAAAGTTTGCATGATGCATTTAGTGCAAGAGTACTTCTTCTAGCAAGGCATCACTCCGTGTCATAACGAACTGGAAAATTGAATTGTTTCGTCTGATAAATTTGTGTTTACAGACAGACAGAGAGAAAGACAGAGAGAAAGACAGACGACCATGGCGATTATGGTCGTAGCTGAGGGTTGTATATCCAAAGTATAAAATGTTACCCCTGTTGCTGTAGACGCTCATCCTCCAGTCTCCTCCGCATTTCTTGCTGCTATTCCCGGGACACTCATGGTAACATTCGGAATCCGGCCTTTTCTCAGCGACCAACGAGTCGCTACAAAAACACTCGTTCCTGTTCTAAAAAAACAACATAGATAGAAGTCCATTTTACAATTGATTTTGTTTTATTGCCCAATACAATTAACTAAGCCTCCTTCTTTATTAGGTTCTTTCGCAATTCTTAGACTTATTCTATCCATTGATCGACCTTGTTGTTACTCCGATTGAAAATAACAAAAGCTTGATCACTCTTGTGACCCCTCTTGTTCACTGACCTGTGTGCCGCTATAAGAGTAACCATGGCAGCGAGCGGCGCACTCCAACGGAGAGTTTGAACTCAAGTCGGGGAGTTTGACAGGCATGAAACGGACCGCACTGTCATTATAACATCCGATGTACCGTAAAGCTGTAAGTTAAAGCACTTTGACAAGTTGTAATTAAATTTAAAAAAGTCCTACTCCTCATTTCGCATCACATTCATTTTGTATACCTTCTTGGTTATTCGTGTGTACCTCTTGGCTGTTTATGTTCCGGAATAGTTAATAAGGTAGAACTAATGAACAGATTTAACTTTGAACGTTTTTATTTTTTTTGGTGCAAATTATAAAAAATAATATGATACATGAGAGAATATCTTTAATACGTGTTATTTGAATTGACTCGAAGTTATATTTTAATTATTTGTTTTATAATTTGTACACACAGTAATACATATATAATTTATTTAATTACTATTGTATCCTTTAGCATTTTTAAGTATTTAAAAAACGACAAGCCCTTTTCATAATGAAAATGTAAATGTTTTCAAAAGTTTTAAATGTTTAAGAATTTCATGTCATGTGCCTGCCTAAAACCAACACTATTGACTCCCAGCTTTTTATGCTAATAGTCCGTTTGGAAAAGGTTACTTTAAAATATCTGAAAACACTTAGATCTATGTACAAAAATAATCTTAATCCCAGCGACCGCCTTTAATATTGAGATGGTTGATATTAAAACTACATTTCTGGAAATAGTTTATACAGATAAAGTATGACTGGGTATTAAGCGAATTTCCTGTTATGAGCCCGTGTGACCTTGACTTATGACCTGTTCTCCTCAAGTATGGTCCCCTTTCATCCCAAGTAACCATAATGCAAACTGTATGGTTGTAATAGATTAAATCGTTCTCTATTTATTCTTCGCTGTCAATATACTATATTGTATATATTATAAAATATGTGTACATTACATAACTTTCTTCAGAACAATTCTCCTGAACGGAGAGTTTTCACGTGTGCACCGCTTACATTATAATCATTGAAAATAACACACCATCACTTACGAATCGTGCAAAAGCGTCCCTCCCAGCCGGATGTACAACTGCAGGAAAAATGTGCAGGGTCGGGCTGAACAAGGCATGAGCCTCCGTTTTGGCACGGATTGGGCACACAACTGGCAGCCGCGATGGCAACGATGAAAGATGAAATAATAACGTAGACAAACATCTTGGAACTGAAACCGAACGTACAATTAACATTATCTGAAATTTGCTGTTGAATTGTTTTCCACTTAAACTTACATGATATAATATAGTACGTCTATTCTTTGTAAAATGTCTGACTCGTATATTGCAAACAACATACATATATGGNACATACATACATACATACATACATACATACATACATACATACATACATACATACATACATACATACATACATACATACTGACATGCCTTTGGTTCGAGCCAGTGTAGTACGTGACGTTGGTATAAGACAAAAATATTGGAATAACCGATGTATTGTTGTCAACAATGCTTTAGATACAAATTAACCGGTTGTATTAATTTATTTTGACAAATTATAAGTTAAACTGATAACTGAATATTAAATAAATGTGTCTTTGCGTTGACGACGTTATTAATACATTGATTGAATGAAGAACCATGACTGTTTATGAGATGGAAAGTGATTATTACCATGACTGTGTCTATGATATGGTGGTTATCAGTGCCATGACTGTGTTCATGAGATGGGAAGCAATTAGTTTCTTGATACGTTTACAAACTTATAAGACAATATTCTGGATTAAAATAATCAACTCTACTTTAAGTACTTACGAACTGTTCAATATCCTGACAAACATTTTATACGCGTAAATTTGTTCACTATTTAGAATAGTCAAAGCTTGGCAAACAAGAGTTTACCACCTATACATTGATTGAATGAAGAACTATGTTACGTTACGTTGGGAACCATATAACTCTTGCGCTATCGACGAGTATGTTTATTCGTGTAAGTGACAAGGACTCAGGGTTGCGATAAAAGTGCTTTTATACTTATTTTGTTGTCGAATATAGGTACACATTTCAGACAAGCAAGAGTTTTTCCAGTGTAACGGCCTATGTCATGTTTGATATCTAGGTACTTTATATCAACCCAACTGGATGAAATGCCGTCTTATGTATATTCGTGCACTCGACAGGGAAACAGGGGGCGATAACACGCTTTTTAATTCTTATTCGGACTGTTGTTAGGTACCTAGTTCTGACAAACTATTTTCGATAAGGATACTTTAATTCTGTGTAAAGCTAGTACTTTTGAGTTGGGAGTTCTGAGTCAAAGCAGTAGTGACAGGAGTTAAAACACAATTTCCTGGGGAGGTTATAACATTGATGGGACGTTTTATAGTATGGGAGACCAAATTCACTTTTCTAGGAGGGATGTCAATGACGATAACACTTTGTTTGAGAAGGAGACGTTCCCTGTTTAACAAGGATGTTGATTAAAAGGAGGATCGCTCAGTGCAGTATTCTGCTATTGCCCTCCTCCCAGGGCAAATGTTTGTAATATATTTGGTCTCATGATAGGCCTGGCATCCCCGAAAGGCGACCGGGTGAAAGTGCCCGCAGTTTACACATATGTGGATGGACTCCTTACACGTTTAAATGTAATGTGGCCTGGCATATCTGGCATAACATTGTCTCATTTTGCAAAATGTCCAAACTCCTGCCAATGAAAGCAACCGATCGGCTCCATGTTTAATTGCTTCATATTGAATCCACAACAACTTGACGTTATACTTCGTAAAAGTGATGGTAGTCTCCCAAGACTATAGAGAGTTTGTTTCACAAGTATAGGCACAACTGGTGGGGACGGTCGAAATCGGTCCAACTTTTAATATGTTACATTGGTAGTCCGTATCGACAACCATCGAATTATGTAGGTCTTCTATTATTTTGAGGCTCTGAAACCTCCTCCGATACTCCGTACAAAACTTTTCTCGCATCCGGCTCAAAGCCCTCACTCAAACGTCATCCAATCTAAAGAAATTATTTTTCCAATCAATTGGCTTTCACATTACGCTGCTTCGAGCACGACTGCTAACGAGGCAAGTGGGATTGTTTTGATGACCATAATACGCAGTTCTTTTTCAATGTATGCCGCAAGTGTGGTGAGGCGCATTGGCTGAACACTTGTCTGGAGGATACACTTGTAAGTCATAGTATTATTGATAAGGTATTGGTCGTTACTTGCATCAAATGCACCCCCGCAAACGAGAAAGGTTTGAACCTCTCTTTTGTTTGTTTTGTAGGCTGGCATATTATGTTTTCCCGAAATAATTACTTATTACTTGGTTGACTGTTATGCAGTATATAGTATATGTCAATTGTCAAATGTCATGAACGTGTTCGTTAATCAACCTATCTAAGGTTCTCAACTCATGTTTACACTTTAAGTTCAGTTTTTCAAATTTCATCCCTTTTAGTATACAAACACAGTTATAGAATGGAGCACTTGTTAGAAAAGGAATTTAAAAGCTGTATCTCAGTATACCCTTATTTTTTATTGTTAAACTTGTTAGAATTGTCACGTTCGCGCAATTCATTTATGCGGCATATACCTTTATTAGTTTATTAAGAGCTTGCGTGCTCTAAAATAACGTATCACTTCATAGTCCGGGACTTTCATTGATTGATTTGATTGGGACTTTTTGACACTGAAACATGGGCACTGTACCTTAAACAGTAGATACAACAGCTAAAGTGGAAGAATTGTCACGTTAATTAAGACGGTACGTGCCTATATCAGCGTTTATTCTGCTTTGTACTCTTAAAACACGATATAGTCTCAATTCAGAGAAAAATATATTTTGGGACCTTCGGATATTGAAAATATACGTCGTAAGTTAATAAATAACTACAACGGTCACATCGGATGAATGACCACGCGCAAGTGGTGCATTTAGACGGCATGTGACTATACCGCCTTAATAGGGTCTTGCGGCTTTTATCATTATAAAGGAGGTAGTCAAAGAGTCATCAGTTTCACCCAGTCTCCAGCAGGCTCATTTTTATCCAATTCTCAGCGAGACCTCACAACATCATCATTCAGGTATACTCACCAACATCAGACTACAAAGACGAGGAGATTGAACAGTTGTATGATGAGTTAGATCGCATCATAGCCAAAGTCCAGAAGAAAGAAATCCTTATCGTCAAAGGCGCCTGTAAGCCAAGGTTGGAACAGACGCCTACCAAGACTGGACTGGGACAGTAGGTAAATTTTGCACAGGAGAGACCAACGACATAGGGCTGATACTTCTTGAGTTCGTCGGAAGCGATCAAATCATCGTGGTCAACATGCTGCTACCACACAAACCGTCTATGACAGCGACCTGGCATGCTCCTAACGGGCAAGAATTCAACCAGATCGATTTCATACTGGCGCCGCAACGGTTCAAGTCCAGATTCAAAAAGACATAAACACGAATGTTTCCTTGCGCAGACATTTCCAGTAACGATGACTTTGTGCTCATCGCCATCAAGCTGAAAGTAAAGAACAGGCGTATCACCAAGAACCCTCGCATTAGATTTGACTTAAAGAAACTGAAAGATCCAGAGATAGCAGAGGCTTTTTGAGCAAAGATGGGCGGCAAGTTTGCAGTCCTGAACATCCTAGACTATAACATCGAGACCATAACCGACAGCATCAAGGAAGTCCTGCTGTCATCGGCCGAAGAAATTCTCGGGAGAGAGAGAAGAAGGAAGAACACGCCAGTGGTAATGACCGAGATCATGGATCTCTGCCAAAATTGAAGAGATCTTAGGCATTAAAAGTACACCGGCCTGTAATCTAGGGCAGAATACCAAAAAGCGAACAGGAAGGAGTAGATTTAAGAGCAATTTATCAACATTGACAACACAATTACCCCAGGCAGGAGGCAGAAGGCTAATGCTTCCTCAAAACCCTAACGAAGACCATTCAACTCAAGTCCAGTGTTATATCTGATGCTGACGAGAACATCATGACCGAGAGTTCCGCAGTTCTGAACAGGTGGACTTAATACTTTAGCGACCTTTATAAATACTCTCTTACAACCAGAAACCAGTTTTCTTCATAACGACCCCAGACCAGGAACTGATAACAAAAGTCCGTCCATAATAAAGGCAAATGTGGAGAAGGCCGTTCGCAGTCTGAACGCAGTAAATTCTTGGACAACTCCCTACGCATCATTCTCACTCGAGTGAAAAGTAAGGCCGATGCTCTGCTGGCTGAGGACCGGCCTGGATACAGAGCTGGGCGTAACACAGTAGAACTGATCCTCAACAGCAGAGTCATCATTGAGAAATACTTGCAACACCAACGTGAGATCTTCCACAACTTTATCGACTTTCAGAAAGCTTTCGACCGCGTGTGGCATGATGTCCTATGGTAGGGTCTAAGAGGATTTTACGTTGACGAAGGGCTGGTGCATGTCATCCAAGAACAGAAACATCAGCAGCGCAGTACTTATCAATGGACTAATGAATGACTTCTTCAAGACATTAGGTGGCGTACGTCAGGGATGTCTGCCTTACCCCGTCTTGTTTAACATTTTCATTGAGAAGATAATGCAGGAGACCCTCGAAGTCTACCAAACCACTATTTTCATCGGTGGCAGGCTTATCTCCAACTTGAGATTCGCTGATGACATTGACCTCATGGACGGCACCAACAGCGAACTTCAAGATAACACCAACAGACTCTATGACAGAGCAGGAGCATACAGGATGGAGATCAGCATGGGGAAGTCGAAGATCATAGTGAACAGCACAAACAACACCAGCACAGACATCACCTTAAACGGCGAAAAACTTGAAAAAGTGACTCGCTTCAAGTACTTTGAAGCAACCATATTGAATGATAATTCCAGTACCTATGAGGTCCGAATAACAATTGCCATGGCGACCGTAGCGGTGGCCAGACTGGGCATGCTGCAGACAAGCTACTCCATCAGCTTTCCCACCAATACAGACTCTACAAGTCCCTCGTAGGCCCCATACTTATATACGGCTGCGAGACCTGGACGCTTCTCGCTGGCACAAAAAGCAATATAAATGCATTTTAACACAAGTGGACGCGAGAACTGCTCCGTATCTCATACATGGAGCAAAAGACCAACCAGTACGTCCGAAACATGACATCCGCACGTGTTGGCCCAAAATAATCCTTCCTCGCGACCGTCAAAAGAAGAAAGCTGGCTTGGTTTGGACACGTCACCAGGCACGACTCTCTCTGCCAGACTGTGCTCAAGGGCACGCTAGAGGGAAGTTGCGACGAGTCCGTCAGATGCAAAGCTTGATAGGCAATGTGACGTCCCTCCCCATTGTTCAGCTACTCCCAGTATCACCCGTATTGGCCTTACTGACGGAGGATATCTGTGTCGTCATGACCGGTCCAGGGAATGATGATGATGATGATGATGATGATGATGATGATGATGATGATGATGATGATGATGATGAGGAGGAGGATGAGGANGATGATGATGATAGCTTTATTTGATTTTAACCGCCATTACGGAACTGCGTATAGATAAACAATAATGTAACTTACAATTCCAAATTTTTGCAATATATATCGGTGGACATTAATACATTGTTGTACGTGTTAAGCTGCTCCAAAATTAGAATTTAATTCATCATTAGTATATCGACATAACCTTGAAGCGAGCGACGTGAACGTACTGGTATACATGCGAAAATGATGGATGAAGAACTACTACGAATTTGAGCGCAAGCGAGCGACATTATGCTGTAAAGATTTGGAAAAAGTGTTTTATTTTTTATTTGACCTTTGGTTAACAAGGAGGACGCGGTTTTACTCAGATTGTGTTCTTCAACAACATCGATAGTTCATGTTTATTAAATTTATTTGTAAACGTATTTCTTGAAAAGACAAGTGGAGCCGATCTGAAAGATTACCGAACTGAATTGTTCACAGATGTTTTGTGTATTTGTGCTTACTAATCGCAAATTTCAATCAAAAACGCAATGTTTGAAAACTTATAATGGCACGTGAAATATGCAACTTTAACAAACCCAAATTAGTGACAGTAGCAGATAATATATAATTTGTCAGGCTTGTAACCGCAAAAGCGAATTATTAATTATGCAATTTCGTAATCTTGTCCAGGATGCAATTTATTCGACAGCAGTTCTGTACTGGTGCAACTGAAAGTAACATTACGAAATTCAACGTTTTCCAGAACATCCTGTCTGAAATTAAATGTGATTACTATTTTAAAACCGTCGGGCTCGAAATCACGAAATCACTTAATGCGCTAATGACATTGAAGCGTGTTGTTTTTCTCAGAGGCACTAGCGCGCGTGAATTTTAACAACATGCTGTCATGATTATGAAAACGTGTTTTATATTTGAGTTGACGTTTGGTAAACAAGGAGTTTGTGGCTTTTCTTAGAAGACTTAAAGCGATAGTGTTATTTGTTTGATACTTGTTTTGCAGTTGAATATCATCTTTCGGTTATCAAGTGAAACAGGATGTAACTTGAAAACTGAATTTGAACGACAAAACTGTTACGGCGGGATGATGCGATAATCTGGGTGGTTATACAATAACATAGCTCAACCCTCTTAAATTAAGTTGAGTTTTTTTTCTGAAAGAAGTTGTTTTGGAGTGGAAATAAATGTTGTCCTTCTAATGGAGCTCAAATGTTTAATAGCCCGGTATGAAATGTGCACATATTAAAGTGTTGATAAAATCTTAAAATGTCGCATTTAAAATAAAATATATACTGTGAAACCATTATTATTCGCCAAACATGAATTACCATAGGCGTGAAAGACATTAATATCCAACTTAATCCACGCATACACAAATGTATTACCTTTATAAAAAGATCCCGGATTGTTCTTCTTTGCTCTCGCCTACGTACACATCAGTAAGCTGGAAAAAAGCCCGGTAGGAGCTGTGCACATATTAAAGTGTTGATAACATCTTAAAAGATCGCATTTAAAATGAAATATACAAATGATATACGTATTGCAAATTAATTACATATCGAAAAAGATCTCGGATTTGTTCTTTTTTTCAGTTGCCTACGAACACATCAACAAGCTGCAAATAGATCTNTTTATCAAGATTTCGTAACGAAACTTTCAGCGCTCATCTGTTTCTAAGCCTTTCATGCTAAAATCTATTGTTATCGAACTCCAACTTTATACTCTCTCAATAGCGAAAGGTTGCACTGCGTTGCAATAATGTATGCATATATAATGTTTGCGTTGTCGCGTTCGTCGGTTACCGTCTTTGGTCCAGTTTTTTTCACAGCGCAAGTCTTCAATCTAGTCAAGCTATTGACAAAAAAGTATCAGGAATTGATTCTCCGAGAGGTATCAATAATTCATCGCTAAGCATTAAATAAAGTGGTTTAATTAGTAGTTAGTTTATAAGGGAATGTACAACGGAGCTTTTATATGTTCATGGACGTACATATGTATTTTAGAATAACTCGATATATATAAATTATGTATAAAACATTCACTGAAATATAAATTGCTTTGATGTGTACTTTGACTTCATATTTGGTAGTATAAGCAGCAGTACCAACACAAATGTGTAGTTGGGCTACATCACAACATACAGAAAAGAATAACGTTTAAAAGGCTGCTATTTTTCGCAGTGGTGTAACGGATGCCGCCAGGCGATTTGGAGGTTCGATGCCCATTATAGGAGCGTTCTCTAGATTTGCCTTAAGACACATCATACTAGTAGTTCACGTAGTATTCTGTAAAATGGAATCCATGAAGTAGCTTTTATTCAAGCAAAGCATATCCATTCTGTTGTAAAATATTTTGGACTTTGTTTTACCCTGTTGTGCATTGTTACTTTTTTCTCGACAAGATTCGATCTACCATATCGTTGTTTTGATAAATAACAAAGTTGAATCCAACACAAAGTTATATTGACTACAATTCAGCAATTATAAAGTATGGCAAAGTAAAAAATAAACACACCATTGCAGTGACTGAAATATGGCATACACAGACGCTAACATATGTTATTTCAGAAGAAAAAAACAGACAAATGTCGGGAGGCAATAATGTGAAAATAATTTATAACAGCCCATAAACGTCAAAACAATTGCCCATTTCAGGCCAAACAGAATATTTCAAGACATTCGAATCGGAGCACGTATACATTCAAATGTTGTAAAGTGAAATACTGAAATGTTTTGTGTTGCATACTTTACAGTCTTTATGCGCAACCTTGTAATTGCGTATACATTAAGCAGTTAATATTTTTTACAAGTCGATCTTACTATACAAAAGTGTAAAGAAAGTGATAATTATACCTTAGCAGACATGTATAATATACACATTATGATGGTTTTATAGTCCGTTTTATATGCTCAATTTCAGAAACAATAGTTATTTACAAAAAAGCAGATGTACAGCTTAACTACTATCGTTGTTTTTATTTTAAAAATCCTCCCACTATTCTATCAATTTGAATTTACATTAAGTGAATAGTGGTTTTATTTTTAAGTAAGCTATTTCTTCAATTACAATTATGTATGTGAAGTTTCATGACAGTGCATTTGATTAAAAAAATAAAAATGTCTTTTGGGGAGGTGTGTAGTGTTTGTTTGCGCTCAGACACTTTACTGTTCATGTATTGTTGTTGCACATAAAATTAGATGTCCATTTTTCAGAACATGTAAAAGCACAAAAGGTAAACTATTGCTACATTTCTTTGCCAGAAATGTTCATAACATCTTGGGTGAATCATCCTGTTACTATTTTTAACTAAAGATGAGTCGCGTTCTGAGAAAACTGGACAAAATGCATGTGCGTAAAGTGTCTTCCCGAATTAGCCTGACTGCACGTCTTCCCAGATTAGCCTGTGCAGTTAGGCTAATCCGGGACGAAACTTTCCACCTAAACTGGATTTTCGCTAAGAAGAGACATCATTTAAACGAACAATTCCATAAAAGCGGAAAAAATGTCATCCCTGATTAGCCTGTGCGGACTGCACAGGCTAATCTGGGATGACAATTTACGCACAAGCACTATGCCCAGTTTTCTCAGAACACGACACAAATGTTTTGTGAACCCTAAAAAGAGAATGTCCGTGATGTGATCAAAAATAAAATTACACTCCTGATGATTCAATAAAAAACGTTTTTAACATAACAGTTTATATTTTAAGTTACGAACAACAACATTGTGCAAAACATAACTTATACAGAACGCATGTCGTTATATCACATTTTTACCGTTAAACATGTAAACAAACGTTCATAAGTATAAAATAATAAAAAAATGTGTAGGTTTCGGTAGATTCTCGATTTTTTATTCTCTAGTGATCAAAGAAAATAAATCATTATATCTCTGATCACTCATAAGTTCAAAAACGATAAACTACCGAAAACGACAAATATAAACCAACATAAACAAAGCAATAAGAACATTTAAGTTGAAATAAGTTTGCAAATTCTGCAGTATACAAAACTATTGTCAATATAGAATATCACAATCATGAATCACGTGAATACTCATTAAAAAAGCAGCAAAAATCATATGTATACGCATATACAACAGACGTAAGTATCATTTGTGTCATTTGCATTCTCATATTTAAAAGCAGCAAGTGTCACTTGTACACTCATATACAAAAGCAGCAAGTGTCACTTGTACACTCATATACAAAAGCAGCAAGTATCACTTGTATTCTGATATACAAAAGCAGCAAGTATCACTTGTATTCTGATAAACAAAAGCAGCAAGCATCACTTGTATACTCATATACAAAAGCAGCAAGCATCACTTGTATACACATATACAAAAGCAGCAAGTATCACTTGTATTCTGATATACAAAAGCAGCAAGTATCACTTGTATACTCATATACAAAAGCATCAAGTATCACTTATATTCTGATATACAAAAGCAGCAAGTATCACTTGTATACTCATATACAAAAGCAGCAAGTATCACTTGTATACTCATATACAAAAGCAGCAAGTATCACTTGTATACTCATATACAAAAGCAGCAAGTATCACTTGTATACTCATATACAAAAGCAGCAAGTATCACTTGTATACTCATATACAAAAGCAGCAAGTATCACTTGTATACTCATATACAAAAGCAGCAAGTATCACTTGTATACTCATATACAAAAGCAGCAAGTATCACTTGTATACTCATATACAAAAGCAGCAAGTATCACTTGTATACTCATATACAAAAGCAGCAAGTGTCACTTGNTAAACATGTAAACAAACGGTTATAAGTATTAAATAATAAGAAAATGTGTAGGTTTCTGTAGATTCTCGATTTTTTATTCTCTAGTGATCAAAGAAAATAAATCATAATATCTCTGATCACTCATAAGTTCAAAAACTATAAACTACCGAAAACGACAAATATAAACCAACATAAACAAAGCAATAAGAACATTTAAGTTGAAATAAGTTTGCAAATTCTGCAGTATACAAAACTATTGTAAATATAGAATATCACAATCATGAATCACGCGAATACTCATTAAAAAAGCAGCAAGTATCATATGTATACGCATATACAACAGGAGTAAGTATCATTTGTGTCATTTGCATTCTCATATACAAAAGCAGCAAGTGTCACTTGTATTCTGATATACAAAAGCATCAAGTATCACTTGTATTCTGATATACAAAAGCAGCAAGTATCACTTGTATTCTGATATACAAAAGCAGCAAGTATCACTTGTATTCTGATATACAAAAGCAGCAAGCATCACTTGTATACTCATAAACAAAAGCAGCAAGTATCTCTAATATACTCATATACAAAAGCAGCAAGTAGCACGTGAATTCTCGTATAAAATAGAAACAAATATCAAAAGAATAATGAATACTCAGAAATCAGCAGAAGAATGAAGATTTGAACAAACGCGCTAGCCTTCAAATCTTTTATAAAATTATTTATATAACAAACATAAACATTAAATCATTGCCGAATAAACATATAAAGTGAACCATATAACACGCCAATAGGTGTGCTAGTTGATAAAATGGTTGTACAAAGCATTTCTATTAGATCCTGTGTTTAGAAGTATGAAAGCGTGTGATGATTATGGAAAAGCAACTCAAACTGCACAATTCACGTTTCTAATCACGTTCACATACGACATTATACATATCAGAAAGCCACCAATCATGCCAGTTCCATCCATCATTACGCACGAGAGTAGCACATGGTTCGTGGCCGTGGGTTGCGTGGTTTGGCTGCCCCTGGCCCCAGCTCTCGTAGTTCACCTTTTCCCCAGAATGTTCCACCAGAAATGTATTAGTATCATTTGCATCGGTAATTCCAATCCAGACCTTTGAAACATCTGTTTACAAATAAAAAAGTGACATGTTATTTCGAATGCGGTGTTTAGATCACATGACACAAAATAAAGTACCCTTATTTCGATATAAAACTTCTACTTCTACTTCAGGGAGGGAGGTGGGGAGGGGAGGGAATCTAATCTGATTTTAACTAGTTGCTTATTGCCTGCTTCACACACAATTTTATCATTAATTTTATCCAAATTTTGTCTTACATGTTTGTCCGTACAACTGCTTAACTGAAGTATTTATTGAAAATCTCGAATGCGTTTCTTTAAGAATTTAAGGAAATTATAAACATTTCTGCTCGGACTGACATTTACAGAAAAACACAGAATTTCAAAATCACAAACCAACACTAGCATTATCTGACAAAAACTTCCATTTTAACATAAAATGGGTCAGCGCAGCTTGAACCTGCGGATTAGATGTGGGGTTTCGGGATTAAAACTTTTACCTGTTGGCGTCTCTGAGAGGCGATCTTTCAAGAAATTCTGTTCGTCTTGGCTGTCAGGTACCACCACATGCGCACCAAACAGCTGGCAGTAAACCTGCGACACATCATACAAATTGTATTATACTTACGCGATACGTATTTAAGAAATCCGCAATACTTTTATCTAATGGAATATGCTCTCTTAAACATTTGCATATAAAAGCCTCAGCCAATATTGAACAAAACATGAATACAACGTTGGGGTCATCGAATGTATTTGACACATATCGTACGTTAACTATACTTCACTTAAACGTATTCTGCACTCACGGGGATAATGTAAGCGTGTGTGCCATTGTGATTTATGGTTTATATATATAGCTAAATTTCCATGCCATTTGTGTGACTTAAATCTTAAAATATATTTTAACATGTCTGAATAAATGACAAAATAATGCTTTAAGCTTGACGATTATATGACCTTGGAAATGTGCATTATGATCCGGACTTTAAAACAGTGACTTGATTCTCGTACCGAACATGGCCTTGACCTAGAAACCTGGTTCTTCCGAGCGATACGCCATCTTACTATATGCATGACACTTCAAGTTATTTGAAACCATCTCTGCTCGACCAAGTAATGTAAAAAATAAAATAAACATAAATAAAAATATAATAATTTTATATTGTTAATGATAATTTACCTAAATAATTAAATTAATTGTATTAAATATATTGCATAACGCAGTTAAATGGTAAGCAGGAGAACAACGGAAACCTTTGCGTCGGTGTAGTTCATTTGTATGGTGACGTCCAAAAAGTATCTGGACGTTCCGTGGTGCCAATCCGAGAAGTTGTCATTCACTAAAAAGGAAATGGGTTACTTTTAATGTGTTTTAGTTTTTTTTTATATCTTAGAAAATATTTCAATTGATTGTATATATCCTATCCTTTGAATGATTTTTATGAAAATGGGTAACATATTATTTCCACGGAAATTGGTACTGCAGTACAAACGTCCTTTTTTGGAGCAAAGAGCAATTCTAGGTGAAGGCTCAAATTATTATATATAATATTAATCATTTTCCAAAAATCCATGACAAATTGTTAGCACAAACATATGGAAACACAGACTATCATTATGTGTAACACCGAATGTATCTATTGATTCGGTTTACTCGTTCAAGACTTAATCAGTTACGTTTAGCAACCGCTCTGGTCTAGCGTCGATGTATCTAGATTCTAGAATAGTGTGAAGCATTTTCTAAGCGAAATACAAAAAGATCATTTTGAAAATTGCAAGCAGCTTACCCAACTGATAGTACACGTTAGCTGTTGACGCTACCAACCCCGATGACAGGTTATTTAGTTTCCTGCAGCCTGAGCATGAACCGTGGACAGCCGAAAAGAAGATTGCATCGCATCCACTTGCTTCGCTACAGACAAAAGCGCACTCAATGGCGCTGGAAACGCCAACGCGAGTAAAGACGCGATAATTTCCAGCACATACTTTTTTCACATCAACAATGCCGCTAAGGAACTTGGATGTTTTCAACCCTTTTATATCTTTCACAGCAATTAGAACAACTGCGCAAATGCAAACTATAAGATTCATTGCGCGAACTTTGCGATCCGATGTGTTCACGCTGAAAGTCAATGTTGATTTGAGCTATGTTCTTATCTGGGCTTTCCCAGTTCGAGCTCATTAATAATGCGTTAATTAAAGCCAATTTAATAATTTATAGATCTCACTATATAAGTTATCAACGAAGGGCAAGGCCGTGTCAAGGCAAAAATGCATAAAAGTACATCTGCTCTAACCGGTTCATATGCGGTTAATTATTGCTATTTTTTTGTAATGCAAACAGCAATGGTAAGGAGTTTAATATTTGTTGTGAAACTCGGAAAAAGGGTCCTTAACTAAATTTGCTGATTTCATGCACTGTTGGGACACAACCGTCAACACCCAAGGGATCTCGTGATTATTTATTTACTCGTATACTAAATAACTTGAAAATATACTTCTTTGAAACCGCAAGGGTCGGGGGTTTTATATTTGGTTTATTTTATCGCATAGTGGTCCTCTCTTTTGTTTTTTGTTTGTTTTCAAATCAAGCCCCTACTATCAACACTGGCCATTCCAAAGGTGAAATGATTAATATAGACTTATATAGTAAATTACTAAACAAAAAATCAACTTTCTTCTCTATAACCACAATGTCCAGAGCTTTGGTATGAAACATCAGATAGAGGTCCTGTCCATTTTTTTTCCAAATCAATCCCTTGTGGTAAATAGTGGCTACATTCCGATGGCCACATGATTTATAAAGAATTATAGCATTAAATAACTTACAAAATCTTCTCTGAAACAACAAGTTCCAGATCGTTGAAATGTGTTGTGTTACATCAAATAGAGTTGTTGAGCTATTTGTTTCTTAAATAATGTCCTTGAGTTAATTCTGATCAGTGTTCACAATATTTATAATGACCTATAGTAGTGGTTAACATAAAATCTTCTCTGAAAGTAATAACACAGATATTTGGTATGCAACAACAGATCGTGGTCCTCTACAAACCTTGTTCATGTCCATGGTGTTCCGCCTCGGTTGTATCTACATTCAACCCTCTGAATCTTCAAAAATGTGTATGATCAGATCGGTTCCTTTTCTTGAAATGTTGTGAATCCTTTAAGGTCGCATTGTATATGGTGTACAACACATTAGTGCAAAAGCTAGCAAACATGTCACAATATACATAAAATGCATAAACACGTGACATAAACAATTCAACAAAACGAATTTTGTTTTTGTTGTATTCCCGATTGTGTTTCTTTAACAATCCGAAACTAAATATAACTTAGACTTTTCACGTAAATCATATACAAATAATTAGCATTTTTATCAGTTGTTTGTATGTTAAATTATACCATGCATTCATTATCAATATTCTTGACAAACAATAAAAAACAATCGAATTACATAGCAAATTACGTCACTGTGTGGTAAAATGATGCAATCATCTTTCTAACCAACAGTAAAATGTGGAAAAATCATCGTACTGCCCAACCGTGCACTGTTGTCAAATATTCAAATGTTCATATTGTTTAACAGCGATGTGGTAGTTTTCCACCAAAAGTATATGTCGTTAAGAGAAATTTTCAAATAAGAAAACATTGTATAGTAATCAATTGAACACTGTTTTATTTCATGAAATTAGATGACAAACCAAAAACTTAGTTCTTATTGCTTTACATAGATGTAACAATTCTATTTGTCCTCTGAGAAACAATTATCAGCGGAGTATTTTCGTAAATAAACAACGACGATGGAAAATATATTCGACTGCAGCATTACCTGATTTGAAAAAAAAAATAACACAATGTATTTCACTATATCTGAACTTAAATATAAAGAAGTTAAAGTTGTATATTGCCAATGCGCGAGCCTTTGTTAGAATTAGGATAATATGTTTACTAAAAACGTGTATAAGTTGAGATTTTTAACTGGAACACGAAAGCAAACCCTAGTTTGCTTTTTTTTCTTCAAAATACATGTATTTATCTTCTGAGGAATTTATGTATATACATCGACAACGCAGAACAATGTTTCAAACACGATTATACCACTTACAGGCTATTATTTGGCAAGCCTCGCCGATATTTTATTCTATAAATTACAAAACAATAGTACAGTAACCTACATTTTGTATTATCTTTATGAATTATGCATTGCTACATAATATGGTTCATAAAACAAGCAATTTACGAGTTTCACAGTCCCAAGTCGTGAGATTATCACAACGCAGTAACTGTTCGATGAATATAAAACGAGAGTCAGTGAGACTACAAGGACAAACATTGCATAATTATTTATTAGATTCTTATCGTGTCTGAAAATAAAACCACCATGTATAGCACTGTGGGGAAACAACTATCAAGTTGTGTCAACACCCAATGGATCACGTGATTATCGTGTCATGATACCAATCAGTGCAGTAATTAATGGATCATTTATTCGACATAAATGCCACTAGCTTCATGAAATTTTAATAACAGTTAAGTGACATTTAAATTTAAAGTACAAGAAAAAACACACTTTATATGACAACAAATACAATATAAAAATTCTTTGATGACAAAATATCATTATTATTTGTACGTTCGTTTGACCCAGGATCTATTTACTATTTTAAGATTTCTGGTGGGTACAAAAGACGCTTTACTACATACTAGTAGTAAGTAGAATGGCAATTTACGCGCTATGCGGTGTTTATTGTCCAATTTAAGCTAGTTACCACTCTAAATGACACATTGTGACACAAAATCTTGATGAAACTTGGTCAGAATATTTATCTGGACAGTATGCATGAAATGTTAGAGTCTGTATCACTTGCAGCCAAAAACTAAGTCAACAATTCAAATCTTAAAAAAGCTTTTTACCACTCTAGAGACACAGTCTTAATAAAACTTGGACACAATGTTCTATCTTGAGATTATCTAGGACGAGTTTGAATCTGGGTCACGTGCGTTCAAAAACCATGTCACCATGGCAAACTTTATTACAAATCTACAGGCCACTTTTATAACGAAATTCTTAGGAAATGTATTGTATGTTTTTCTTTAAATTGTCTATGCTGTGTTTAAATCTGGGTAAAGTGCATCCGGAAACAATGTTATTAGGTCGCATCGCATTAAAACGTTGATACCACACAAGAATCCACACGCATGACGCAATCTTTGCAAATCAAGGCCTACCGGTATCTTGAATCTGGTTCAGGTGCGTACAAAAGGTCATCGGTTCAAATCTTCTTTAAACATAGCAACGATTCTAGAAGCCACATTTATGACTCAAGCCCAGTTGTAATCATTTTATGTTTATTGTAGGCGTTATGTTTTAAAAGTAGTTGACACGAATTTCATTCCTGATGTAGTTTCATTGTTTGCTATGTTATATAGACTTATATTGTTAATAACTGAAAACATATCTGAAACCGTGAGCTTTACTATTTTTGGTATATATAGATCGAGGTTCCGTGCACAGTTTGTTTTATCATGCCCCTGTGGTAAAAATTGACAACGCCCCAGTTGTAACGTGACTTATACATCGTATATTCACCGTAAATAACTTAAAAAAACCGTGTAAGTTGAAACCATAAATTTATTTTTTGGTGTGTAACAGCATGTAATGGACCTCTACAAAGTTGGTAGGAATCATGCCCTGGGTTTAAAACTGACCACGCCCCATGGATCATATAATTTATATAGACGTAAATGCTGGTAGTAAATAACCTAAAAGCTGGTATTTAACATTAGATAGTGGAACAACGTGTGTTCAAATCATGCACATTGGATAAAAAAAAGTTTTAAAGGACCGGCTAACTCAGTTGGTAAAGCGCTGGACTGCTAATCTGAGGATCACGGTCTCGATCCCGAGCCTGGCCATACAACGTGTGTGTGGATCTGTCATGAAATCCCTTTTACTGAAATTATCCCGTACCTCTGTTTCAAGTAAAGCAGTTGTTAATTATTGGCATAATTATGTTCACTTAGTACTGGTAAACCAGATATCACAAGAAAGTGTGACTTGGTTAAATAACCTGAAGCCGAAGCTCACATACTATTTATAAACCAAGAATCAAACTACACATGCAAATAACGGGTCTCATGATTCACACAGACTTGTCAAGAACATTACTTGCATTAAACCGCAGAGTGGTCCTAAACCATGCACGTTTGTTTAAATCATATCCGTTAGGTTAAAACTGGTCACGACCAGACGTCACATGACATGTATTTTAAATAGTAAAATAACTTTACATTTGTACTTGTCTAAAACAACAAGGCCATGAGGTGTACTGTTTAGCATGTAACATCATATAGTGGTCCTATAATAGTTTGTTCAGATCACGTCCCTGGGGGTAAGCAATGGATGTACCTCAGGGTGTGAGGTGAAATGTTTTATATTGAACAATATAGCACAGTTATTAAACACACTTCTCTGAAACCACAGAGCACACATAATTGATATTTGGTATGTGGCATCAGATTGTGGTCCTTAACAACGATTGTTCAAATCATGCCTCATTGTTCAAAACTGGTGAGCGATCTAAGTAAGGCCTTGTAATGGGAAATACGTTATTTATTTTTTTTGCAAAACATGACTGTATTAGTACGAACACCATTTTTTCATTAAATTGTGTTTCCTTGTCACAGCATAATGATTTTTTTTTTCAAATTCACCCAAACAGCAATACAAAAATTAATGAAGCAATATGAGAAATATATAATAGAATACGATATGACTATGGGACAAAATATTGTCAGTGTCCCATTTGCCTATTCACTAAATATATTACATTTCACCAGAGAGAAAACATTATTGACTGCACGAGTTTGTATCAAAGGTACATGTCCTGAATGCATGAACATTAATAACCCGTGTAATGTCTGCCTATATCTAGTCAGCATTTATCTGTCGCGATTTACCTCCATTTTCCGTCCCATACCCTGCTTAATTTACACCGTTCCATAAATAATTAATAATGGCGTACACACACTGGGAACCGGAAGCAAAGGAAAACATCAACTAATAGTGTGAAATCACTGGACCTGGTGGTTGTTACCCTATAAATTGTCATTAACTGTCAGTGAGCTATTTGAATAAATGCCTTTTTATATTTTCCCACTGGGACATTTATATAGCAGCGGTGTTCGGTACCAATACCAATAACGCTATTTGAAATAAATATTCATGTAATATGATATATTATATTATGAAATAGTTAATTGACTACAGTGTGACAAATATTATGAAATAGTTTTATATTCAGATATATATTTTGGTGTAGCACGTTATTTTAAATTACCAAAATGAGACTTGAGAGGTTGAGCGCTCTATAACGGGCTTAAACCCCCAGTGCTTAGCAATGACCGTTCCAAGGCGGTGACCCAAGCTTTATTCAACTATGTGTTCACATGTATGTTGTTTCGTTTTGTGCCGTACTGTACTGTTTTGGCAATTGGTTCCTTGCCATAAATAAACGACCACGAAGGTGTGTATGATAGGAATGCAATACTGCTGGAGCTTGTGGAGTTTCACTTCTTTATATTGAGAGATTGATTAAAAGTACCAAATGAGAGTTGAGCGAAGAAATTTTAGAAGTTGGATCCCAATTTTAGAGAGAGAACATTACACAATCGCTCGTGAACATACTTATTGTCTAATTTGTATGCGGACATTATTTGATAGTAATACCGCGAAAGCAAAAACATGTCACCTATAAGCTCGTTACATACAATATATAATAATGCTTTTTATTTGACAATTCTGATCTCATCTCATCTTCGCATGTGGTCCAGTTAAGGACATATGTCGCCGACCAGCGTCCTCCAAGCGTCTCGATTCTGAGCGAGTCTCTCCAGCTGTCCCATCGTCGGCATCTGCATACAGGTCTCAGTGTCAGGTGCTTCTATGCAGCTCTCTATTCTTCTTCCCTTGTGGGTTCCAGGTGAAAGTTTGCCTAGTTTTATTGGATGCAGACTTGCAAATGCTGTGGTCTATCTATCGCCAAGGTATGTGAAGGATGTCTTGATGATCTTAATGATCATGAAAAAGGTGTTGATGAAGACCTGGATGTTCTTCATGGTGGTGACGGTGGTTCTCCAGGTGTCTGCTCCATAGATTAGTATTGGCTTCACGATAGTATAAAGGAGCCTGATCTTGATGGTGAAGCCTATCTCGCTGGGTCCCTAGATGTTCTTCAGCTTATGGAAGGGTTCTTGTCTTTAAACGATGCGGTTCCGACGTCTGCATCCGTTCCTCCATGGTGGTCAAGCATGCTGCCGAGATGGTTTAACCTTTCCACCCTTTCCAGTGCCTTGTCTTGGACTGTGATTGTTGTGTCGTTGGACGAGTTGTTCTTGAGCTCATTGCTTTTTCCTCTGCTGATGGTGAGGCCCTGTCAAGCTAAGTTATCCGCAACGATGTTGGCCTTTTACTTAATCTGTCTTTGGTGTGAGAGAGAAGAGCCAGACTGTAGGCAATTTCGAGGTCGTCAAACTGCTTCCAAAGTGTCATAGTAGTCTCAAGAGGGACTGCCGGCCAACGCTGTCGAATGCCTTCTCATAGTCAATGGAATTTACGTAAAGGGTGCCCAGGGTTGCGGAAGCTTTCTTGATAGTCACGGAGACACGGGTCTACAGTGTCTTTCATTCGGTTCAGCAGGATGCGATTCAACTAGGATTTAAAACAGTGTTATCCCTCGGTTGTTGGGGAAGGAACTGAGATCACCTTTCTTGGGGAGCTTGATGATGTATCCCTCCTTCCACTCTGTTGGTATTTCTTCTCCTTTCCACATCTTTCTGAAGAGCGGGTAGAGTAGTTCAGTTTTCCCTTCGCCCGATTTTTTCACAGAAAAGTATTTTTTTCATTTTGGTTTAGCTTACATTTGTTAAGGACATAGACCGTTTATGTTTCGTTAAACGATAAATGCAGATACATTTCACAGAGCGGCGACTCCTGTGTGCTGGCAATGAAATGTCGCCTGAATGCTTACAATTTATGACAATTGGCAATGCAGGATGTAGGATCAACGGGGTTCACATGGGGTCTACACACGGGCTGGACAGAACGTAAAAACTTTATTTTTGCAAATATCCCAAGTTATTGAAATACATGTGCAAAACTTTTAAGTGCATACAAAACAGGTTTTCTTGCCGATATATTAAAGTTAAGAATAAATCCTTGAATACCTCTGAAATCGGTGACATTTCCCGTTGCACACATGCTTATTAAATAAAGGAATTCTAATGTATTGAACATTGCCACAATAAGCATAGAAAATTGTCTTTTATGCACTAGTTGACATTCTTAAGAAAAATTGTTTGAAAAAGTAAATTGAAAAAGCACCACGTTTGTGTTTTTGTGTTTACATCCCTCAACGTTTAATTGTCAACCCTACAAAGTCACGTGATCCTGCACCCTGAATGGGATTGCTGACCAAGACCAAATAAAAACCACGAGCCGTTCACAAACACACTCGATATATAATTGATCCTTAACCCATTTCTGCCTAGCGTCTAGAAAAAAGGCCTTGGCAAACAGCGTAGACCCAGATGAGACGCCGCAGGGTCTGCGCTGTTTGCTTAAAAATTTCTGTAAGAAATATTCTAAATATAGAAATAAATATACTAGACATCCCTAATTTTGGAAATAAATTGATCTAATTTAGAAGGATGAGAGAGTCCACTAGGCATAAATGGGTTAACACTCTTGTTATTTTATGTAATAGCCTGTATATACTGGCTGGGTGTGGTAGGTTGGCAAAGACTGTTGCATAAGATTTTTGGGGTTAGGCCTCCAGTAACTAAAGCTTACAAATGTCAGAATTCAAAAACTATATACTCTGACCTTCCTTCATTATTTACGAGTGACCGTTGCAATTTAGATGGGAACAACTCATGGTTAGTTTTTTACAATCAATATCGAAAATCGAGGTCAAACTCTTCGTCAGATTATGATTGTATTAAGAAGACATTATTGGCAATCTATGAAGCTTTGAATATGTTTGGGTTAATGTATATTAATATTGCGAAATACGTATTTGTTATTTTGCACTTTCCGCTCGTCTGTGTACCAACATGTTCATCGAAAAAAAACGAAATATTAGTATTTCGCTCGCAAGCATCATTTTTCCGTCGATCATAGGATAAATTTGTTGTGGCATTTTCGGTGTCTAGAGACCTTTTAATAAAATACTCATAAGTCAATGAAAAAATGAATTACTGATATAGTTCACAAGCAGAATATCCGATAACTGATCAAGGGAGTATGTGTCAAGAGTTATAATGGATAGTTAAAAAATGAGCATCTGAATTATTCGTTTTTTTTTTTTTAACATTGCATACTTATTGGTGTGATTAATGTGTTTTTAATGTAAAGAATCAATGGCCTCAAATAGACTGCGAATATGACATGAATATAAAATGTTCATTTTATTATTATGAAGTGAGACGAACCCATTTTAAATAGTGCCACCTTCAGGCTTTATTTCTTCAAAACATTAATAATTTACTGTTCATAACACTTTAAAATTCAGCTGCCCATCGAAGTGGCTTTATATGTTTCAAACCGACTGTTTTAATTAGCAATAAAACTGCAACGACTCGTTGCACAGAAATAAGAAACAAGTTTAATCATTAGTGCATGTCTCTTAAAAGGCTGCGGTATTGCTTATTTATTCCCAATAATGTATTTTATACAAAAAACACATGGGTGATGTGTAACCGGATTAACAAAAAATGGGCCGATTTCTGATAATGTAAAATTGTCCGAAAAGATAGAGTCATTTAATTATATGTGACAATCTGGTTGTCCGAAAAATTGGAGTCACAAAAATAAATATTTTGGCTTATAAATAAGGTGTCCGAACACTTGGAGTGTTCGAAAACTTGCGGTAATAATTCTCGTGTTAGTCGTGTGTTATATTTGGCATGACAAGCTGATTCTAATTGCCCTTGAGAAGAGCAAGACCAACTTATTGACTAACATTAGAAAGTTGTTGTTGTTGGTGTCTTAAATTTCTCATGGCTTGATGAGTTTAATTGACTGTGAAAAACGAAAGACGAACTCACTGACGAAACAAATGATGCTGGTGGTGCTGGCGTCTTTTTTCTCACTGCTAGCTGGTAATAATTGTCCGTGTAAAGTGCAAAATCAACTAATAGATAATTGATCATAATCCAGGTTGTTCAGGGGACTGTGATAATCATTAAGTCTGCTACATACGAATTATTACCCAACGCAAAATAGTTAAATACATTGCCAAAGCTTGTTTTTTATCCTGGTCACCAGACGAATACTTTGTATAGATAAGGTTTTTGTTATATATATCTGGTAATCATTCTATTCATTGCGTGTAGGTTCTATGTGATATAGTATTTTTTTTATCTCGTTCTAAAATAATTATTAAAGCCCCATAACTACTAAAAATCAAAGCAAATTTCGTACAATATTTCGTAAAATAAAGTTAAACAATTAAAAATCATTGTTATTTATAGCAAATGCCGAAATTTCAATGCCAGATGTGGTCTGGTAACATAGATGTTTGTGGAACAAAATGCTCGTTTTTATTTTTTGTGTAACACAATTAATTCACGAACACTAAAATTGTTTGTTTGTAGATACAAAATGCTCGTTTTTTTTGTTACACAATTAATTCACGAACACTAAAATTGTACCATGTTAGTGTTCATGTGTCGTATGAATAGATATCGTTGCTGGAAATTAAAATGGAATTAAATATGCAAAAAACAAACAAACGAGTATTTTGTTTCTTCAAACATCTATGTTACCAGACCACATCTGGCAATGAAATTTCGGCAATTGCTATATGGAACACTGATTTTTAATTGTTTAACTTTATTTTACGAAATATTATACGAAATTTTCGTTGATTTTGAGTAGTATGGTGGCTTTAACAATACAGTGTGATAGACGTTTAGACGTTGTATATGTCTCTCATTACTCGTACTGAGTCGTTTGTTTTGTAAATGTGTTTTATAATTGTCATATTCCAATATATGTTTTTGTTATCTCCTGTACGAACGTGAGACGGGTTTAGAGTGTCTGTCTGTCTTACTGTTTGCCTGTGTGTGTGTGGGGGTGTCTGTATGTATGTCTGTGTGTTTGTTTGTGTGTGTGTGTGTGTGTGTGTGTGTGTGTGTGTGTGTGT